>JASTWQ010000427.1:0-163787 GCA_035220615.1 Leptothorax acervorum | reverse complement strand
GGTATTATTTTTAATAGTATTTTGCGTTATTAGTCGCGATATTATTCCGCGTTATTATTCACGATATTATTTTGCGTAATTGTCAGCGATATTATTTTGCGTTATCATTTGCAGGATTATCTCCCCTTGCTAATTGCGTTATTTCCTATAATACTTTGTGTTATTCGCTGCCGCGTATTAATTTGGCGTTATTGCTCATGTCGGTTTTTCGTATTAAATTCGCGTTCGGATATTATAAGGTGTTATTATTCATATCGGAATATTACTCTGCGTTACCTTAGTTTATTATTTGTGTTATTTCCGACCATTATTCGCGTTTCTTTTCTCGCGTTATCATTAAGTTACTGAATATTTTCCCCTGATTGGCGTGCCCTATGGCGTGATCGCCAATTGCGTCGCGCGTACAACGAGCTCACGCCGGAGCGGCGCAACCACTGACGACAGAACAAAATAGAACGGAGTTGAATCTCCGAGTCTGATTTATAGCGATTTATGGCGATTCCCGCGTTATTATCTGTTTCGTTAGCGAGTTACGATCTCGCGCAAATAAGTTGCCGCGCTCCGTTAGAGCGCGCAGAAAATTAAACTTGATCGCCGATCCTTTGCTTTATTATCTGTCTGGTCCACAGAGCTTACGTGTTGAATGCAAGGAGGTGTCGCGAAGATTTATTGGGAGCTCACTCCTAAGCGTCGTTTATTTGTTTTGTAATGATCCAAAAGTTATTATGATTTGATGGCTTATTAATTTCGTTAGATTCCGTTAATTCTTTGCTTAATTTCGCGTTACTCATTGTCGCGCAGTATTCGCGTTTCGAGATTGTTTCACTTTATATTCGCGTCTGTTATTACTTCGTCTTATTACTCACCTTATCCTTCCTTAGTTTTTGTAAACAAACGTGATTACAGTTCGATAGGCGGGGGCGATTGCCCCACTCAACTTTGTTATTATTCCACGGATTACTTTAAACATTATTATTAAAGCTACTATTACTGAAAGACTGTTTCCACTATTTACCTTATCATACTATAGCAATAAACGATACATTGTTTTATTATATTCTACGTGTGGCGAATTATTTAGCCGTTACCCCGTCGTCCTCTTGCGCTGCCCTGCCTTGCCCTGCCCCTCTACCGTTAGGTCGAGCTGGTCGGCCTTCGCACGAATAATTACGTGAGCTTTCGTGAGTCATTAATTGCGTTTTGGCGAATTTTGTGAATAGAAGCATTCGAGTTGTCGCGACAAATAATTAGAGAATCGCTGTATTTAGTGGACGCGATCTGCCGCGTCTGGCGCCCAACAGTTTGTACCGCGAGTCAAAGGTTTCGTGCGAGGGACCCATTCGAGAGGCCTGACACCTTACTCTCTCCCGTCCCCTTTTGATCCGGCTTGCGCCCGCACGCAAAAAGTCGTGACAACATATATATGAACACATAATTCACGATGCAAATAATTATTTGACTATTAGCAATTATGTACTAAATATAGATCGTGCAATTTTCACGAAATGCAAGACGGAAATTATTTTAAGAAAAACTAGTGAAGATAATTTCATTATTTTACATCAGCATTTCACAAGACATATAGAAGACGAGATGAGGTAAGAATAGAAAAGCTGAACTTGCCTATTAATTAACAATTTGTTATAATTTGCTACAAAATATTAATAATATTTTTGATTTTTAAAGTCGTACGAAAGCACCATTGAGATTTATTACTGCAGTAAAAAATACATCAACACAAACAGAAGGCCAGTTCTCCATGTAAACGGAGAAAAAAGAATGATACTAATGGGTAATTATCTGATTTACTTTGACTACTGATTATACAACATTAGTTTCCGCGAAGCGTTTCAATAATTCGCATTAGCTTTTGTGTTATGGTGCTAATAATGTCAAAAAATACATCGTAGATTTTTTACTACAATTTGGCACGCAGAGAGAGTGCGGTATCTCTTTTAAAACAAGCAGAGATATTATAACAAATCTAAAAAAACATTTACGGCCACACGGAATAATATTTCCGTAGATACTTCCCTATTATCTGCAACCTCACTTTAAGCAAATAGAAAATGGTTATGACGTTGAATGCAATTATTATACACAATCGCAAAATGAGTAAGTATTATAGACATTCGAATAAGACACTTGTTTATATAAATACAGTCCTAAACAAAGTGATAAATACACGCGTGCGCGTGTCCAGACAGTCATTCAACTCGAGAATATATACAGCAAAGGTAACCTGAGAACATTAATAAAATATCGTCATTTATTGAAAACTATAAGTATATCAATGTAGCCTTACATTAGCGATCACTAAAGACTCTAGCGATAATCACATCCATATGTAAGAAATTAATTTTAACAACTTTCTTTCAGAAGAAACTTAGCAGAAGCAGAAGAAGATTTATATCTCCCATATAAATCGAAACAATCCTTATCCATTTACGCCATTGTGATGCGGGATCATGGTTTATTAACCGCGGTGCTGCTCCTAAAAATAAGAATAGAATTTGATCTGGCGATGGGGCGAAATGACGACGAGACCGCGTACATCTGGCTGAAAAAAAATAGCTGGACGCGGTCGAGCGGCGTAATGAGAAAAATGAAAAGGATAAAGACTCATCATTAATTAAAAATATGTACTCATCGAGTAAGAAGTGACATTTCTAAATTAACCAGCCTGACGTGTCGTATGAAATACATGAGTGTTTATGTTCTTGATAAATAAAGTGAAAGTTATTCTCTCAGATCTGGAAAAAATATTAAAATTAGGATATACGCAAAAAGGCAAATGGAAATAGATGACATGGATGAACCAAAAGAAAAGAAGAACTCAAAAATAAAACGCAAAAGATTCTAGTGCGAGTTATGTGAGCAAAAATTCACGCGCTATGACAACCTTCCGCGGCACGTAAAAAGTGTGCATGTATGGAACGTGCACACGTGCAGCATATGCAAAAAATCTTATTCCAGAAATTATATACTACGGTATATCAAGGATCGAAGTACACCACCGCGGCTCGGCACAGATGAGGCATGGGCGCTTCGGTGCATCGTGGCCACAGAAGCGCGAGCGCGTTTCACGGCGGCGCGCCGATGACTTACCAATATGCATAGTGGCTATATTAACCAGAAAAACCATATTAAAAAGCATATTAACCAGAAATTATTTGTGATTGTTAAACAACCAAAAAAAGTCAAAATTATTGTGGAGGCGTTGCGCCCGTAATAAATTAATTGGGGGAGCAAAAAGTGCTCTTCCCCCACAAAGTATACTATACTATGGAAGGGAAACCTGGATCAGAAACCGAAGGCTAAGTACCGTGTTTATTTGACAAATGGAATCTTGGCCGATATCACCATCGATGTCAACATAAACAAAAAAATAAAAATCTGAATAAATTATCGAATTAGTTACAGTAGCGCCATCATCTTTGAATAAATAGGTGATAAATGCAAACTTTTTTTAATTTGGTCGACTGTCTGAATTGAAATTCGTTAATCTTTCTTTAGCTCTCCGCAGCCATCTCTGGATTGCCTCCTGTAAAACCTTTTTAATGCTATACACTCTGTTATACAGATAATGGATCGGCAATCATTCAACCACTTCATAATAACCGAAGCAGTAATAAAATTAAAATGTACAAGATACAATAGCCATATAAACGTACTCTGCGGGAAAGCTGATTTAAAATTATCGTTAGAACAATAAGTTCTAACGAATATGCCTAAATCTAAAGAAATATGCCAATCAAAAAAGGAATATGCCTAGATCTAAAGGAATATGCCAATCAAATGCAAGAGCTCACTAAGATTTTAATTTAAAGATGCGAACAGAACATACTTTAACTTCGTTGCTACCAAAAATAATCTCCTGTTAACTTAAGGAACAACACATTTCTTTGTATTCTAACAAACAACATTCCGCTCAATATCGATGACATAGACAGAGTGGTTCTGATGCTCAGTGAACAGTCGCGCTCCTGGAAGTTTTCGAAGTCAAATATGTTTTGATAAATAACTTATGATTTAAGAGTAAATCCGTTAAAGCAGAGGGTCGTGATGTGTTTCGGATTGCAGAGTCAATTTTTATATTTCTAGAGTGTCGTGTTATTATTTGCCCGGAGTTAGAGGGCAATCCGTCGGACATTATATTAGGGGGATTCAGATAAGTTAGAGTTAAACGGTTAAACAGGTTATGTCGGTTAAACACTTAATTCTTTGTAGGTTAGAAAAAGACGAAGAGTGAGCTTTTTAACCCGACATAACCTGTTTAACCGTTTAACTCTAACTTATCTGAATCCCCCTATTGTATAAGAACAAAATGTTATTTATTGAATATCACAAAAGGTTTTATCATAACTATGCATGCAACCCGGAATAATGTGTAAAACCGAGTGTTGTGCTTCGGATTGCAGTCAATTTTCACATTTCTATACTGTTCATTATAGACAGATCGAAGAAGGATTTACAGATTTGAACGTGTTTAATTATTAAAGTGAGTATTAATCTACTTCAGTATGCTTTTAATCGTGTCTAGACAAAATGTACTGTAACAGTAAGTTCTAACGATACTGTAACGATAAGTTTATCGTTTAAAATAAAGTATTTTATCTATAAAAGAAATTTTTTTCAATGGAACACCTTTTATGCATTTAAAAAAATAAATCTGAAAAAGATAAGAAAGAATACTTATTATAATTTAATCAAAATAAAATTATTGTACAAAAAAAAACTTTAAACTTGTAATGTTAGCTAAATCTTTAATTTATGTATGTACGAAAAATTTATAAGCACCAGAAATGCCTTATAAAATTCTATTACTTTTTTACGTATTTGGAGCATGCACGTCGCGTCTAAATTTATTTTTTTTTTTGTCTTTATAGATCGCACTTACAATTTAATGTAGAATTGTAGACGAAAGAAAGGAAATAATGAATAAAATTTGAATTTAGAATTATATTGTTTGGAAATATTATTGTATAACCAACTTCTTAATTATATTTTCTTGAATTTTGGGGTTTGATTCTTGAAAATCAAAAATTTAAGATTAAATGCTTGTACAGTTTTCAGAATATTACTGGAGCTCTAAACCTGGATACACCCGCTGAGTACTCAACCGATCACTGAGCTCTCGCACCTGATAGGCGTACATTTTTAGATCTAAAGGAATATGCCAATCAAATGCAAGAGTTCACTGAGCGCTCAGTGAGCAGTCGTGCTCCTGAAAGTTTTCAAAGTCAAATATGTTTTGATAAATAACTTATGATTTAAGAGTAAATCCGCTACCGCTTGTTATGTAATATCCAAATAACAAATAGAGAAATAAAAATAGTAAATAAAAAAAAATGTTTAACACTAAATTTCTTCTCTGACCAATATTTTGCCCCCCGAAGCTACACAATTTGTGATAACTGCATTTAATAAAAAAACAAAAATATATTCCATACAGGAATTTCAAATTTGTGACATACTTATGAATTCCTTGAAAGACAATTCGAGAACTTTGATGATTGTCAAAATATCATAATAAAAATGGAATATTAAAACCAAAGACTGACCCTGCATGGAACGCGACTTCGTCTCCACCGACGCGATGGGTCGATCGCCACGTGTTGAAACAGACGTAATATATGAAATAATAAAAGACCTGAAATGGTGGAAAGAGAAAGAAAGGGACAAGCCTCTAGGCAAAACCAATAAATTTTGGAATCTTATCCGAGAGGGTGTAAACAAGCCAGGTAACGACTAATATAATTAGTTTATTAATAATAAAATTAATATTTTAACCATGCAATTACTATGATTTAGAATTTATAGGTGAAAACCCACCCCTCCTGGCGGATTCAATACAAGTTATCGTTTAAAGGAATAGCGACAATATATTGTAAGGAGACGGCCGGCCAGGCCACAGGTTATTCAGGAAACCAACGGGCGAGAGCAAGGCCTGCTTGGTGTCAGGGAAGAGAACAGGAAGGCGAAGAAAAAGGGATTCCTCGTTGTGTTAACACTCTTTATTCGCACTCGGTTACAAATGCGCGGAGAGATGTTGTCGCGGGGACGGTCGTAGACAAAAGACTCGAAGTGCATTTGTAACCGAGTGCGAATAAAGAGTGTTAACACAACGAGGAATCCCTTTTTCTTCGCCTTCCTGTTCTCTTCCCTGACACCAAGCAGACCTTGCTCTCGCCCGTTGGTTTCCTGAATAACCTGTGGCCTGGCCGGCCGTCTCCTTACAGCTCAGAAGTGGGATTCGCCTCGTGTTTCCGCGGGGATCTCGCCTTGTGTCTTCCACGAGGATACCCATCCTTTTTCCTCGTTCGCGTTTGCGTCGAGTCAAACAAAAGTGTGTGCTTTCGGTTAACCCGGTTTCGAGTCGTTTCCGGTTTTGTAGTGATTTTCCGCCGACACGTGCAACGGCGTTTCCCGTCTCTTTGTGTGCGGTATCGTGCGGAATATTCGGTCACTCACGCAACGGCGTTCGCGTCTTTTTGTGCGTGCAACCGTCCGAATTACAACGGTCATTCACGCAACGGCGTCCGCGTCTCTTTGTGCGTGTAACCGTCCGAACAGCGAACGCGCACGCAACGGCGTCCGCGTCTTTTTGTACGTGTAACAGTTCAAAATTTGTTACAACGATCGGTCGTGCAACGGCATTTTCCTGTCTTTTTGTGCGCGATCAATCAGTTTTCCCCGGTCCCCGGTAACGGTTCCGGTCTGAAATTCGTCATTTTTCCGTCGAAGTGCAACGACGGCATTGTCTTTGAACATTTCGGTTCGCCCGCGAAACGCCGCCATATTGGCGAACACGTTCGCACAGGCTCGCCGCGTGGCCCGGAATTTTCCGACGCCATCTTGGTGCACGCAGTCGCGTCGCCTTGTGTAACTTTCCGTCGCCGTATAACGGTGCGCGCGCATAACAACGCTTCCCGCGTTTGAACTTTGTAACTGTCCGTTTGTAAAACCGCGAGTTCGAAATGATTTCACGTGATCGAATGGAATCGGACACCCTAGAAGTCCTGCAAGAGGAATTGCGGAAGTGCGGTATCCGTAACATCCCAAGCGACCGACAGAGGTGTATCGATTTACTCATGGACGTCATTGGATGTAACGAGCGTCATGAGGGTGTTACAGCGCAACCAGTTGCCGCTTCCCCGGCACCGTCAGCATCAGAAACGGTTTCACTGAGACCGCACGTAGAGACAGAGTCATCGGCACCAGCGAGACCATCAATATCTCCGCCACCACAAATTGAACGCATGGGTATATTCTTAAAAGTTTATTCCATTGTTATGGCATGATTAAAAACAATTGAAAACATATAATATGTAAACACAACTTATTTTTATTTATTATTATCAGTCCATAGCGCTTGTCAAAGACAAGACGCAGTACCACCCCAGAGAATACCAGACACTGGAAGGGACACACCACCTATTGTGTTAGGACCTTCAGAAGTTGTCACCCTGCTGTGCAATCTTATCCTAAGACAGAATAAAATGCAGCAAGAACAAGATAGAGTCCACCAGGAAATGATGGATCGATTGATGTCTCACATATAAGGTGAACGCCGTCGAGGTACAATAAATGAAACGCCTCAGAGTGGCATATCACAGTTATCAGATTTTTCGTCCATAACGACGAACGCTTCAATATTTCTCATGTCGCAGATCCCCACTTTTGGAGGGACTGACGACGAGAATGTCGAGACTTGGATCGACCGCATAGAAGGCATAGCGGAAGATCACGGGTTCAAAGGGGCGCAGAAATGGTTTAATCTTAGCCCACGGACCGTCAGCAGGTCTTGGACAGACTTCAAACAAGCCATCATACGTCATTTCAAAAGGCGAGTAATATTCACAGATGTCATGGAGAAAGCTCATGCTCGCAAGTGGCTACATTTCAAAGAAAGTTTTCAAGAATATGCCATGGATAAAATTACGATTTTGCAACCACTCAATTTAAGTGAAAAGAACATACAACACTGCATCACCAGCGAAATATTAGACATATCCGTCCGAGGGATAGCAGCTTCTCTCAAAGTTGATTCTCTGGAAGGTTATTTAGAACAGATGCACCATATTGCACTCACATGTCGTCCGCCTAGTCAGAAGAAATCACCGACGTTTAAACCTAAATTCTCCAAACCCGACAAGTTTGAGAAGTCGAAATCAGATAAGGCTCAGGATCGTGAGTCTCCGGTAAAGGACCAGCAGCTGAAGGATGTCAAAGATACCTTTTGCTCTTACTGCAAATACAAAGGTCATACCAAGGAGGAATGCTGTAAGCTCAAGAGGAAAGAGCCGCCAGCGAAGCCGTCTCCTTACAATATTAAATAAATAGCCTACAGAGGCTGCAGAGAGGCCTCTGTAGGCTTCCAAAAAGAAAAAGAGGTAAGTCTTTTATTTACCTACTTATTAAGTTTTAATAAGTACGTTTGGAATAAAATAGCCAAAAAACTGAAATATAAACTACAGTCTAAGTCGATATGCACAAAGATATAGAAATGAATAGAGGCACCTGTCAAACATATTTATGCGCTGACAAGCGCTATGGACTGATGATAATAAATAAAAATAAGTTGTGTTTACATATTATATGTTTTCAATTGTTTTTAATCATGCCATAACAATGGAATAAACTCTTAAGAATATACCCATGCGTTCAATTTCGTATTGGGAAGATAATTAATTATTGCCAGTTAAAATCGATGAAATTCGTAACTTGATAAAGAAAAAGGTTTAACACAAAATTTCTTTTTTGACCCAATTTTTGTCCCCAAAGCTACACAATTTGTAATAACTGCACTTAATAAAAAACAAAAATATATTCCATATAAAAATTTCAAATTAATATACTTTTAAATTCCTTGGAAGAAAATTCGATAACTCTGATGATTGTCAAAATATCACGATAAAAATGGAATATTTATAGTCACTACATATAGTCACTCATGATAATCATAAAGTTCATCCTGTCCACTAATAAACCACACGCGTTAATTACACATTGCGTCGATAAAATGGCGTATCATACGCTCTTTGTGTCTTCAACCGTCGAACTAAAGTAATCGGTCAATGAGACCACATTTAAGTACAATAAAACCTCGTTTTTTTTTTTTCAATTAATTGGAACCTGGGACTGTGGAAACGCACAAACCTGCACAGTGTAAACTCTGTGGCGTGTATGCTCCTAATTATGGTTACACAAATCACATGATGGAGAGCGAGTCTGCAAGCTGTGTGCATTTTCTGCGTTAAAATTTTATCTTATATCTACGATGTTCTCATTTAGGAAAACTCAACACCAGCTTTCGCTCTCAAACCAAAGATTGATCCTGTGTGGAAGGATATTTGTAAAAAATTTTTTAATAAGAAAATAAAGATCAAGAATCTATACGAAACTATAAGACAAAATAGACATGGCGTATTATCAAAATTGATAAAATATAAAGGCCTTGATGCACTGCAGGAAACAAGAGATTCGGTAATTTGTCCAAATACAACGGAACAAAGTTATAGAGTACCTAAAAATATAAAGTTAAATTTCTTTTGATGACTTTGATGACTATTGAATGGTAATGTATGTTTAATTAACGTTTTCTTTCAGCTTCTTCTTACATATATTTGAAAAATAATGCCTCCTTAGGCCAAAATTACCACCGAAGAATTATTTAATATTGTCAAAGACGAACAATGGTCTACACCGAACGGTACAATTAAATCACGGGGAGATCGATCCCGTTCGGAGTTACACCGCAGAGAGAATAGGTAACAAATAAGTAACATTTACTTCGCCAGCACTTTTTTAATAAAATGGTTGTCTCTTTAATCGACACAAATAATTTATTAGGTTACCAATTAAAGCTAGAAATGAATAAATGATACAAAGCATTAAGGCCTCTGTACTCCAACAAACAGAAAAATCGGTAATTTTTTTTATTTATTGTATGAAGCATATTAAGTGAAGTATATTAAGAAAAATGCCTTAAAAAACAGCGAATCCCGTTAACGAGTTGTTAACTCCATCGCCGCGAGTGTAAACCGACCATTTGTACAATATATTTTAAAGGGCTGAATGTGTTTCCTAGTCCCCAGTCACACGTAGCAACTGCAGTGCCACGTGTGACTGAGCTATATATACTAAAGTAAGTTAAAATAGTAAATTAAAATCAATGTCTTAAAATAAAACAAAAGAAATGGAAACTTGAAAAGGCGGAATAATTTCTAAAAAAAAATCGGGAACAATAATAAACACCAAGGTAACAATTAACGATTTCATTTCATTTAAAACTACAAATCTCGATCGGCATGGGTCGATCGCCACGGGTGGAGACCAACATATTCTTCAAAATGTTGAAAGATTTGAAATGGTATAACGACAAAAAAGGAACAAACCCCTCGGAAAATCAAATAAATTCTGGGATCTCGTAAGAGATGAGGTCAACAAGCCAGGTAACGACTAATATATTTATTAATAATAAAATTAATATCGGGCCAGTCAGCATGCGACCACCATCAAGGTAGTCAGTTTGTCCGCCTATGTTTCAACACTCATATTACTCGGGACTGTAGTCCCCCCTTTACTACGCCCCGATGCCGGATTGGCTGGAACTCATGGAAAGGGTTCCCAGAGCTACGGTGCAGAGTATGTTCGAGCAATCTTTCGGCCCCTACATGAGGAATTCTGTGGTGTTCTACACGGACGGCTCTAAATTGGATGACGGGAGCTACGTAGGCGCGGCCTGCTACTCTCCCCAGCCGAGGATCGAACTTATGTACAAGCTCTCTTCATACGCTTCAATCTTCACCGCCAAAGCTTGGGCTATCTACAACGCGATCCTAACCTTCTTGGACTTGCAATGCCCCAGGGTCACTATTGTTTCGGATTCGAAAAGTGTTCTGGACGCCTTGAGAAATCCCCTTGGGGGGAAGTCTAACTACCTAATTGCGCTAATTAAGTCAAAACTGGAGTATGCTCTATCGTTAGGAGTACACGTTCAATTTATTTGGGTCTCCTCGCACAGGGGAATCATAGGAAACGAGATAACAGATACGCTGGCCAAAATAGCCATTCGCGAGGGCAAACCTGTAAATGGGGGCGTGCCCTTTTCGGATTTGTTCTCCATTCCTAGAAACAGGTTGTCTACGGACTTCGATAACTATTTGCTTAGACGGGGTCAGTTCAAAGGAGCTCACTTCTACAACAATATATATGTTAAATCTTGGTCTATGCAAAACCTTGGTACTTTCAGCTAGGTTTGAATAGAGAGAGCGTCGTTACGGTCTTCCGATTGCGAGCTAACCATTACAATTTAAATCACAGTTTAGATAGAAAAAATTTGATTGAGGACGCCTCGTGCCCATGCGGAGAACACACTCAGGACTTTAATCATCTCGTTTTTGCGTGTCCCTTAACCAGGACTCAGTCTTCTAAATTACGTTTAGCTATCAGATCGGCCAGAGGGCCGACATGTAATAATATCTATGAAATACTCAAGAAGCCGACCAGCAAAACTTGCAGACTCCTCGTGGCCTTCTGTAAGTCACTAGAAATACAAATCTAACAAGGAAAGGTACGGAAGTGTCCCCCTCCGATCTTGATAAGTTTTTAATATGTTGTTGTGTAGACAAAAATAAGAGACACGTATTTTTTTATATGTGCCCATACGTATGAAAAACTCCTTCGAAAAACATAGATTTTTCTCTTTCGGACCGAATATCTCCGAAAATATAAAAAATAAAAAAATTTTCTAAAATGGAAATTAAATGGCTTAAAAAATACTTTTAACTAATGACAAAAAATTTTTTATAGTGTGTGTATACAGAGGCATTTGTAATTATTTCTCAAAAATGGTTTATCGTAACACAACTTTATCATATATGGTTAAATTCGTAAAAATATAACCTTTCATTTAATAATAAAAAAAATTTTTAATTTTGAAAAAAATGTATTGGTGGCGGCGGTATGTTTAAAAATAAAAAAAATAAAAATATTATTTTGTCATTATTTCAAAGTGCTTTTGAAGCCATTTAATTTCCATTTTGAAAAATTTTTCTATCTCTTATAGTTTCGGAGATATTTGGCCCGAAAGAGAAAAACCGATTTTTTCAAAGGGATGTTTCACCCCCTAAACATGCGTATGGGTACGTATAAAAAAATACGTGTCTCTTATTTTTTCTAGACAACAACATATTAAAAGCTCATCAAAATCGGAGGGGAACACCTCCGTGAATTTCCTTGTAAGTTTAAATCTGCCGCGTACTCACGCGGCGCATAGCTCCCCCGCCCCCTTTGATCCTTCCGTCCCACTTTGATTGCGTACGCTCCGGCATCCGCCAGGCCAGTCGACACCACGGTAGCGTGAAAATATTTGTTGAGCAAGCACTCTTGATTGAGTATACGGGCCATATTGACCTCCGTCGGGAGGCAGGAGCCTTAGCAAATAAAAAGAAGAAGGTGACAAAAGTAACGGAACTTCGGACGCATATTCAGTTTAATCCGCTCTACCTACCCACGAGCGATGTTAAGTCTACTATCAGGGTGCCATCACTGCCATCAGGGACGCGGTATAGATTTGGATTGTAGAAGATATCTATTCCATAATATCTCTATCTTATAGGTAGAGAGTATAAATCTATATAAGATCTATCTGACTTCCACCGTCGAGATAGACGTCTTTTGTAATAAATTAAAAAAGCAAACAAACTAAATTCGCATAATAAATTTTAAATTGAAATATATACACGTTTTATTTTTTATTAATATTTATTTTATTAATAATTAAGTAAATAAAATTTTTGTAATTAAATCGTCCGATAACACCCTCGTACTCATGCCGCTCTTATCATCGGCATGAGTACCTAAGCTAAACCCCACGATGCACATGAATAACGATCGTGTAACGACGCGTATGAAAAATGCGCGGCAGGACAAGAAATCAAATCTTCTTATCATTACTTTAATTACGTAACAATGAAGAATATTTTGCACCATTATTGACAATATTTTCTAAAAAAGATTCATTTATTCCATTTTTTAATATTATTGTCAACAAAGGTAGGTATATTTATAGACGCTAAATAGAAGTCTGTAATATCAAAAAATTAGATAAAGTAAAAAGTTGAATTATCTGACAAAGTTTCGTTAGAAAATTTAACGTGTCTCAAACGTTTCTGAACGTATTAAAGAGTATCACGCGTGCGCGATGTTTAATAAGTATATTAAATATTCCCGTAAAGAGATATAAGGTAAAAGGGGGGGTTAATGACACTGTTGCAGTTTCGGACACTGACGGTACATTTATATTTGTAATAAATAAAGTTTTTGTCAAATAGAAAAAAAATTATAGGCAAATTAAAGAGCGTTTTTGCCGTTGATTATTGCACAGACACTTTTTTTCTTTATGTTTCGTACTTAAATTACCGACAGTAAAATGAGCGACTCGCGCGTTTCAGTGGCTCTCGAACGGCATTCCTAGATGATACGTCTTAGTAGCAGCGAATGTAAAATTGCAGAATTTTAGTATCATGTAAGTATTAAAACGACATAAAAGTTATGTGACATGTTCAGCACAAACCACATTATCGATCAGATATAGTAATAGTTTATCTGTACATTAGTTTTTCTCTTAAATTCCCGATGTCAAGAAACTGCATCACGAATAAAGGTTATGTTTAGTTTCGGACACCGAATTTGTAATCTGTCAGAGAGAGTTGTAGAGAGTTTTAGAGGTTAACAATTGAAAACGCCACTGAAACGCGCGAGTCGCTCATTAATACCTACGAAATATATCGCGCCGCGGCTTACCTGGTCTCACCTCGCGGCTCGTCATTTGTGCGTAACGCGACGGACACGGACTTCTTCGACACGGCGCACACCACACCACCAACACCGCTAAGCACACCGACGAGCACACGCATTCACGCGCGACGATTCGCGGCACGCACTCGACCTCGACGGCGAGATCTGTCGTCGTCGTCGTCGTCGTTGTTGTTGTCGTCGTCGTGCGTCTCGCGGGGACGGAAAACGCGCGGAAGAACGCGACGGACACGGACTTCTTCGACACGGCGCACACCACACCACAAACACCGCCAAGCACACCGACGAGCACACGCATTCACGCGCGACGATTCGCGGCACGCACTCGACCTCGACGGCGAGACCTGTCGTCGTCGTCGTCGTGCGTCTCGCGGGGACGGAAAACGCGCGGAAAAGCGACGGGGCCCGCGCGGGAGGGGGACGCACGACGCCGCCGGCCGGCCGTGTGATGACTGTTGACTACGCGCGTTCGTTGTTTCTCGCGCCTCCCGCCCGCCCGCTCCCCGTGTAAACGGCCACCGCATGAGTGTCAAAAACTGCACACTTGTTTGTGTCAGAATCTGCAACTGAGCGGCCCGGAGAGTGTCAGAAACGCATGTAATAACGGGCATTAATAAAATAATTATTTATTTATTATATCTAAATAATGTAACTAAAAATATGGGTACATCTTATTGAGAAAGCTTTAATGCACGTGTTTAAATAAATTTATTTTGGGTTTGAAAATATATCGCGTTCGTAAATAATAAAAAACCCGGGCCGCTCTCCTAAAAGTGTCAGAAACCCCCCCACTTACCTTACGGAATACGGATAATTTAACTCTAATATATCATAGAATTTTATTTTATCTCGACGCATAAAGCATCGAGGTGAAATTATCCGGCAAAATCTCGTTAGAAAACGCAAATACATATATTAATTCAGCATCAAATATAAAAATACAATATATACAGGGTGATCCAGGTCACCCGGAGGAGCCGGCACATACGTGTTCCTCATGAAAAACTGAGTCGAAAATGTCAATAGCAAATTGTTGTGAGGTCAATAGTTTTTAAATGGTAAGCCTTTGAAACTGTCCAACCACCGGGCGTACAGTTCGCGCCATCAAGTGCGGCGCAACCAAGCGGCCGGCCGGGCGCTTTGACGGGTACCGTCCCAGCGCGGCGTTCAGACGGGCACGGTGTCGAACGACAAAAGATTCCGTGAAATATTTATTAATATCTACTGCTATAAATTGAGTACAATTTAATTGATGAGAAGTAATGTCAATTGCAAATTCGATAAAACATTATTTATATCAGTAAAAAGTATGTGCTGTTAAAATACATTTTATGTATAAAAAAATTAATTAATAAATAAAATAAGTTTTAATTAAATTATCCATCAAATTATTAATCAAATAATATTAAATACATTAGTCGACAAAGTTTTTCAAACTTCTTTTTGAAGTTTTTTCACAAATATTAGAAATAATTACTTAATTAATATTAGAAAAGAAATTACATTTAAAATTCGTATTTGATATAAATAAATATCTTAGATTAAAGAAATAAAATGAACAAAATTCCGATTTACGAGTGAGAGGAAAGGGAAGTATTACAGTGAAGGAATCGAAGTAAGCGAGTAAAAAGCCGAATTGTTACTACAAATTATATTTTAAATATTATTACAATAAGTGTTCGAAATGGCCACCTTCCATTTCACGACAAAGCTGAGCACGTCTAATAAAATTCTCTCTTGATCGTTGTATCATTTCAGGCGTGATAGTTGCAAACGCTTCATCAATGCGATCACTTAATTCCTCGACAGTATTTATGGGCATGCGATACACGTAGTCCTTTATCGTCCCCCACAAGAAAAAGTCAAGTGGAGTTAGATCTGGTGATCTCGCTGGCCACGCTCGAGGACCGACGCGGCCAATCCACATATTAGGATATTTTGCATAGTGTGAAGAAGCTCCATCATGCTGAAACCACATAACACGTCGCTCCTCCAATGATATATCCTCAAGTAATTCGGGCAATTCTTCGGAGAGGAAATCACTATAAATTGCGCCGTCAACTCTCGCAGGAAGTTGGAATGGTCCGATCTGCATATACAATTATATTCTATTGTTATTCTACTTTTTTGCATACCTTCTTACTCACTAATTATTCTGCAATTATTTTTTAAAATATCTAACGTTATACACGAAATGTGGAAATGTAAACGCGACTATAAAATGGCAACATTTAAAAATTGGTTGAATTAAATTTTTTAGACGAACATAACGTTAACTACGAATAATTTCGCTTAGATATTAAATTAACTGCAACAACAATTAATGATTTAAATTTCCGAGTATAAGAAATTAAATTTTAATATTGTCCAACGTTTCTATTTCTAATATAACAAAATAAGGAACAAAGTATTTATTATTATTAAAAATAATTCTTGCCATAGAATTCTTTTATATTCCAGCCCACAAGTTAATGCTGAATTTGTGTTGATAGCCTTTAATGTTATACACATGCGGATTTTCATCTGCGTAGAAATGATAGTTATGCGTATTGAAAGTTCCTTGTCTCGTAAATATCGATTCGTCGGTGAATAAGATGTTTTCCAGAAAATGAGGATCTTCTCTATGTCGTTCCAAAATTCACGTACAGAAATTCACTCTGTTTCCATAGTCTAAAGGCATTAAATTCTGTGCACGTGAAAAATGGTACGCATGCATCTTATTGTCTTTTAGGATTCGTTGAGTTGTTGTGAATGACAAATTAAGCATATTAGCGATATTTCGAATGCTCCTCGTTGGATCTTCCTCGACTGCCTCTAGCACAGCTTCTTCATTTGCCACATTTCTAGCACCACGCTGGTGTTCTTCTTCTTTCCGTGATCTGATTAATGATCCAGTATTTCTTGACCGATTAATTAATCGCAAAATTACATTTTTATTAGGATGTCTGGAATTCGGAAAACGTTCAGCGAATAATCTTGCAGTAGCTTCTGCGTTTCGTCCACAATCGCCGTACAATATTATTATCTCACAATATTCTTGAGCTGAATATTCCATGATAATTTTATCAATAATAAAATACTCTTCTTAGACAGAAAATCTCGGATACTACGGACATTACGATATTACCGACATTACATTTCTTAGTTTGTTCCTCGATACAACAAGAATTTGTAGAAACAAATGAGTACCATTTTCGTAATGTCGGCATCCGAGATTTTCTGTCTAAGAAGAGTATTTTATTATTGATAAAATTATCATGGAATATTCAGCTCAAGAATATTGTGAGATGATAATATTGTACGGCGAGTGTGGACGAAACGCAGAAGCTACTGCAAGATTATTCGCTGAACGTTTTCCGAATTCCAGACATCCTAATGGAAATGTAATTTTGCGATTAATTTATCGGTCAAGAAATACTGGATCATTAATCAGATCACGGAAGGAAGAAGAACACCAGCGTGGTGCTAGAAATGTGGCAAATGAAGAAGCAGTGCTAGAGGCAGTCGAGGAAGATCCAACGAGGAGCATTCGAAATATCGCTAATATGCTTAATTTGTCATTCACAACAACTCAACGAATCCTAAAAGACAATAAGATGCATGCGTACCATTTTTCACGTGCACAGAATTTAATGCCTTTAGACTATGGAAACAGAGTGAATTTCTGTACGTGGATTTTGGAACAACATAGAGAAGATCCTCATTTTGTGGAAAACATCTTATTCACCGACGAATCGATATTTACGAGAGAAGGAACTTTCAATACGCATAACTATCATTTCTACGCAGATGAAAATCCGCATGTGTATAACGTTAAAAGCTATCAACACAAATTCAGCATTAACTTGTGGGCTGGAATATACAAGAATTCTGTGGCAAGAATTATTTTTAATAATAATAAATACTTTGTTCCTCATTTTGTTATATTAGAAATAGAAACGTTGGATAATATTAAAATTTAATTTCTTAAACTCGGAAATTTCAATCATTAATTGTTGTTGCAGTTAATTTAATATCTAAGCGAAATTATTCGTAGTTAACGTTATGTTCGTCTAGAAAATTTAATTCAACCAATTTTTAAATGTTGCCATTTTATAGTCGCATTTACATTTTCACATTTCGTGTATAACGTTAGATATTTTAAAAAATAATTGCAGAATAATTAGTGAGTAAGAAGGTATGCAAAAAAGTAGAATAACAATAGAATATAATTGTATATGCAGATCGGACCATTCCAACTTCCTGCGAGAGTTGACCGCGCAATTTATAGTGATTTCCTCTCCGAAGAATTGCCCGAATTACTTGAGGATTTATCATTGGAGGAGCGACGTGTTATGTGGTTTCAGCATGACGGAGCTCCTTCACACTATGCAAGGTGTTCACGGGATATTTTAAACAGAAAATATCCTAATATGTGGATTGGCCGCGGAGGTCCTCGAGCGTGGCCAGCGAGATCACCAGATCTAACTCCACTTGATTTTTTCTTGTGGGGGACAATAAAGGACTACGTGTATCGCATGCCCATAAATACTGTCGAGGAATTAAGTGATCGCATTGATGAAGCGTTTGCAACTATCACACCTGAAATGATACAAAGATCAAGAGAGAATATTATTAGACGTGCTCAGCTTTGTCGTGAAATGGAAGGTGGCCATTTCGAACACTTATTGTAATAATATTTAAAATACAATTTGTAGTAACAATTCAGCTTATTACTCGCTTACTTCGATTCCTTCACTGTAATACTTCCCTTTCTTCTCACTCGTAAATCGGAATTTTGTTTATTTTATTTCTTTAATCTAAGATATTTATTGTATATCAAATGCGAATTTTAAATGTAAATTTTTTTCTAATATTAATTATGTAATTATTTCTAATATTTGTGAAAAAACTTTTCGACAAGAAATTTGAAAAACTTTGTCCACTAATGTATTTAATATTATTTGATTGATAATTTGATGGATAATATAATTAAAACTTATTTTATTTATTAATTTATTTGTTTATACATAAAATGTATTTTAATAGCACATACTTTTTACTGATATAAATAATGTTTTATCGAATTTGCAATTGACATTACTTCTCATCAATTAAATTGTACTCAATTTATAGCAGTAGATATTAATAAATATTTCACGGAATCTTTTGTCGTTCGACACCGTGCCCGTCTGAGCGCCGCGCTGGGACGGTACCCGTCAAAGCGCCCGGCCGGCCGCTTGGTTGCGCCGCACTTGATGGCGCGAACTGTACGCCCTGTGGTTGGACAGTTTCAAAGGCTCACCATTTAAAAACTATTGACCTCACAACAATTTGCTATTGACATTTTCGACTCAGTTTTTCATGAGAAACACGTATGTGCCGGCTCCTCCGGGTGACCTGGATCACCCTGTATATTACATACCATAAACGCCACCGCTGCTTTCTCGTTCTCTCCCGCGAGGCAACGATCCTCCCGGTCGCCGTCGGCTGCTTTCCCGCTCCAGACAGCCATCCGCGTGCATCCGCAACTCATTGCGATCGCACACACTGACAATGAGTAATCCGTCACGACAATCTCGCCCCGTTATTTCGTACGGCACTCCCGACAGCCACGTTATCTCGACTTGAAGCAAACGACGCGAGACGCACGTCCAGGAACAGCGGAAACCCGTCTCGTCCCGCTGGAATTACAAAATGTAAATCCTCGCGCTCGCGTGTAACTTCACTTCACGCCTGTGGAAAATTCGAAACGTAATGTCTCCGGAATGGCGGACGTGAGATGCTAACCCCCTAATCCCCCTAATCAAACGCGAATGAACGGAGTTCGACCGTTTCCATGTTTTCGTCCCTCAAATTCTTCAACGGCCCGAGCGAATAACACAAGAAGGACACGTGATGGAAATTTCGTCCCGCGGACCCTCTCGTGCGCCGCGCCGGTTCGACGCGACCCGACGAACGCCGTACACGCGGAATACCGAAAATCACGCTCGAACAATGTCTCTCTCTCTCTCACCCAGTCTGTTTAACTCATCCAAATGATCGCCCGTCACTCAATTCGGCACTCCCGGCACAAAATTCGCCGCTAAAGCGCAATTCGCAAACGGAAAAATACACAGCACGCAACTACCACGACTCGACCGCGAGACGATGTGAGTTAGGGATGGGCGATGTTTCTCGATTAATCGAAAAAGCCGATATTTCTTTTTAAATTAATCGATAGTTTCGTCCGATTAGTTTTTCTTCCGATTAATCGATGTCCGATATTTTTTCCTCAACATCGATTAACTGACTTCACTCATATAATGACCAGATGGAGCTTTCCACTAAACTAAAGACTAGAGTCCTATATTATCAGAGAAGCGGCACTGACGGCACGCTTGCTGATTGGCTGACCGCGGCACCAATCAAAACCGAGACTGAAAACCCCGCAGCGCATCTGTGTGGTGTCCGTGTGGTGTCCGTGTGCAAAGTGACAGATATACATGTTTACAAACGGTCAGCTGCGGGGTCTATGGCAGTCTATGGGAACCATGGAGGGGGTAAAGATTGCGCTTCTCTGATAATCTAGGACTCTACTAAAGACTAACCTTGAGTTGGCCATTTGGCGACGTCACGTGGGTGCACATACAGGACGCAGAAAGTGCGGAAAGTGCGGAAACGCTTACCGCGTGGTAAGAAACTAACCAATCACTCTCTCGTTCTTACAGAAAAGCGATAAATTGATTGGCTACTGCATTGCTTTCTGCAGCGCGGCGTGCGTTTCTGCGTCCTGTATACGGGTTGTTCGTGGCCGCAAGTCGATCCCAAAGGGGAACGTTCAAACGTCGACGGTTGAAAGTGTTGAAACGTTCGCCCGGTTCGCACTTTGCCATATTATTATTGAAGTTGAAGAACTGAAAAAGAAGCAAGAATAAGATAAGAAGTTTTACGGGTGAACCGCTTGTTTTTGGCATCGTTCTGGATCCTGTGTGTACTGTGTAAAAGCTATATCTCAGGCTATTTTGTTACAAGAAATAAGCACAAAAGGATATATAGATGCAACAAGGATATGAAATGGATAATTTACAAAAAGGTATTATAGTAAATATAACTGCAATTTATATTTTGATTGCGTGCATATATCGTAATAACAAAAGAAACCTAATCTGCGTAAAATTTTAATTTAATAATAATGTTTAACTGATAATACTATTTCGACATTTATTGAAAAATTATATTTATAGATCCTTATATTTTATAGATCCTACTGATCCTAGAAAGCACACGATATATTTTAGAATAAATAATGAAAACCTGCCATTTCCAGTGGGAGGACTGACTACATCTGAGTACATATCTTTAAAACGTATGTAAATAAAATTACACACATGCATAATTATTTTTAATTGCAGAAATATTATATTTATTTATTCTTCCAGATAATGATGAGAAGGCGTATGTAAATGTTCAAAATCTGATTAAATCCGGGGCAATCGAAGATGAAAAAATAAAGGCACTATATAGATCAATAAATGATGTTGATTAGTATATATCAAATCTTTATAACTATATCAGTCATAATCAATGGTTTATAAAAACATTTTGAAAAAAAATTGATGTTATCTTTTCAAGTAATCATGTTAACATTGGAACCTAAACCAAACCACAATCTTGAAAAGATAAAGAGTGTGATGTCGGATGATTCGAAGAATATAGAGAAAACCAAACGTCAACCTGTAGCGGATTGTCAAAAAAAATCTGCTTGTCTGAAAAATCTGAAAAATGTGACTCAATCAAATATATCTGTAACTAAAAAAGGAACGACACGGTATGTTTTTGTTCTTTTCTTTTTCTGTGAAAATTGTCTTATCTTTTTTCAATAATTTTCAGGTCAAAACAAGCAAGTCGTGTTTGGAATTTTTTTGAAAGAGTAACTGATTTTACAGCTCGTTGTACTGTATGTAATAAAGTCTGTAGTTATCGTGGAAATACAACAAATATGATACAACACTTGGAACGAAAACATTCAGTATTATGGCTTGCAAAAGTAACTAACAGAAAACGTAATTCTAGTGATGCTAATGATGATTATGTACAAAGTACATCTGATACAGTTGATAAACCTAAAAAATAAAACTTTACGAGATAAGGTAAATCTAATTTATGCATAAAATAATAAAGTAAAAAATAAATAAACGAGAATTTGAGTATAAGTAACTAAAATGTTTTACAGACAAAGCATACAAAAATCAAGGATGCATTCGAGAGAACAAACTCGTTTATGGGTATGTTTAGAATTAAACACATTTTTATATTTTATAAAACATTTTTTATAATGTAACAAAAAAATTTATTTTAATTATTTTAGATGGTGGCGACAAAACTGATAAACTAACAAATGCTATTTTATATATGATTGCGGTTGATAAAATGGAATTGAGGACAATTAAAAATAAGGGTTTTCAATGGGTAATGAAAACAACTGTGCCCCTTTACAAGCTGCCGAGCAGAAGAACAATAACTAGATTGGGATCTGTGAAGTTGGCACAACATTCTACGAATTTCAAAAAAATACTAAGAGTTCTGGTAGCACTTTTCATAGTTCTACAGTTCCTGATAAAAATTAAAAAGAGTTCCGCATTCCTTGTATTAAAAAATCAAAATTGAAAAAATGTGCTAACTTCGCGAATCTAGCACGATACTTTCTGCTCTAAAGTACCAAAACACGTTGAATATTATAATATTTGACAAGAGTTCCCGATAGTTCTAATCAAATTCCACACATATATACAATTATAGATCGATATTCCACCAATTAACATTTTTAAACAATTATGATGTCTGCGCCCAGCATGACGCTTGATGACAAGTGGCGTGCTGAAAATTTGCCGCGGTTTAACGATTATTTTCGACAGTTCTAAAAGAGTTCTGTGCTTTAGAATTAGTTGTAAAGAGTTCCGATAATTAACTATTTTTTAAACAATTTTAGCAGTTACGTCCAGCACAACACTTAGTAAAAATGTGTCGTGCTGATGATTTTCTGCGGTTCTGAAGATAGTTCTCGGTAGTTCTAGCAGAGTTCTATGCTTTAAAATTATTTTTACAAACAGTTCTGAACAATTACTATTTTTTGAACAATTTTAGCAGTTACGTTCAGCACGACGCTCAGTAAAAATGTGTCGTGCTGATGACAGTTTGGAAGACCACTGCTTCGTTCTGTATCGTACGAATGCAACGTTCAACGACAACATTAATTTGTCTGTTGGGCTCTAGAAAGTCTGTTTCTCGCACGCGATATAGCAATCGCAAAACTACATTATAATTTATTTGTCTACATTCTTGAAAACGTACTTCTTCAAAAAAATTAATAAAACAATTTTTTAAATTATTTCCAAAACATGTTAGTATTTATAGTATTTTTTTTCTCAATAATATTTTTTTTCCTAATCGACATTTTATGCAGCACATCATACTTTGTACCGATTATGAGAATTAAATGTCATTTGTCCGCGGCACGCTTTACATGAATACTTTGCAATTCGACATGTATCCTGTTTTCGTACAACAATTTAGGAAGTCAGTCTTGAGAATAGTGCACAAAAAAATAAAAGAAATAATAATTTCAAATATTTCTATCGAGTTGAGTGAAGTGTGGAAGAGCCTTTTCGATATGCGACATCCCTGAGCGCGCAAAATTTAGACAAGCTGATTGGTCAACTTTAAACCTTTCCCGTTCAAATACTGTAGCAGCCTCGACATTTTGGCATTAGGATTTTTGCCTCCAAATAATCTCAGGAATCTGTCATTAACGGGTTATACGTGAGGTCTGGAACACCCTGTATAATATAAGCAAAAGATTAGCATGCGAAAAAGCAGCAACAATATCAATTTCTTACATGCGCCTTCTTTAAGAACGGATAATAATTTTATATTTATATACAATATAAAATAAACGCGCCCCATTTACTTTGCTTGGTTCTTATTGCCACTTTTTTCACCTCGATTTGACTATATTCAGAAAAACCTCTATAATTGTATTATGTAGATATATGTACCTATATATGTATTGATAATATATATAAAAGTCACCTATAATGGCAGTATCTCTTCTTTAAAAATAAAATACGCGATAACGTAATAACTTAATATCACATTGTAAGTCGAAGGGATAATTTAATTATAAATGCAGATAAAAGGAAAATAAACGCACGAATTTCACGAAAATAGCGTACGTCTGATCGATGTGATCGCCAGATACGAGGACCCATGTATCGGACATCACGAATGGAATCACGCCCTCGTCTAGGGTGACCAAGACTTGCGGATAGACGGTGCAGATCTTGTCCTGGTGTTGCGTTATTTTGTGCATAGCAACTGCGGAGAAACGAGTATTGTCCATGACAGGGTGCCACTGTGGATGCGGTATCGGTTTGTCTACGATACCGCATACATACCCAGCATTGGGCTGCATATATTGCCGATAGTACATTTATATTCGCAGTAAACATTCAATTACAGAGAGAGAGAGAGAGAGAGAGAGAGGAGAGAAAGAGAGAATTCGAAATTAAGGTTGCTACTAAACTGTGTAATTTTCTAATTTATTTTACTTTCGTTTTTTATAAAAAAATGATTATATACGATAATTATATACGAAGCTAGGTTCACATAATAAATGTCATTTTAAAAAGATATTATTACTTTAAGAAGATATTAATCTATAAGAAAAAATTGTAGTACACGAAGATTCCGTATATTTTTATTCAAAAATTAAGAAAATAGATAATAAAAAGAAAGAAATTAAAGAATTTAGAAAAAGTAAATTTAAAAAAAGAAAATTATTATATAAATATAATAATTTAATTTTTTTTAAATAAAAAATAATATTTTTTAAATTCTTTAGTTTTGGATGATGGTATGGACGAGAAACTCATTGAAGTATTCATAAAATATGAAGAAACTGTAACATGGATAAAACTGGTCTCGCGTACATGAGAAACGCCAGGATGTGACAAATCATCGTAATATTCTCTAACTGAATGTTTGTGATACATATTTTTCGAGCATTTATCGACGTTTGCCATCCACAAAACGTGCTGGGCATCGCGTACACACGTCTCCTTGTCCAATTTTAGAATACCTTCGCTATTATTAGACTTGATTACGCCAATCAACATAGGCTCGCGATTTTGAGTAGCGACACTTATCTCTTCCTCAAAACTGCAATCGGTTACAATACCTGTATCTTGTAATTGCTTCTGCAGAGTATATTGAGTTCCCGAATATTATAATCACTACTTACAATTAGAATTTACATTATCTCTCTTCGATAAGAGCGATGTAACGGAACAAATTTTTGTTTAAATGCAATAAATTCAATATTTAATAACAGCAATGTTTTTTCTTGGTTTTATCTTATAATCTTGTTTTGTTCCTTGCGCACAAGAAGCAGAAAAAGAAAAAAATCTATAAAGAATGACAGAAACACGTCAAAATCTGACGTATAAAGAAGCAGAGAAAAAAACGAATCTGCAAAGAATAATACAAAAACGTCAAAATCTGGCGTATAAAGAAGCAGAGAAAGAAAGGAATCTGCAAAGAATAACACAAAAACGTCAAAATCGGGCATATCAAGAAGCAGAAAAAGAAAAAAATCTACAAAGAATGAAAGAAACACGTCAAAATCTGACGTATAAAGAAGCAGAGAAAAAAACGAATCTGCAAAGAATAATACAAAAACGTCAAAATCTGGCGTATAAAGAAGCAGAGAAAGAAACGAATCTGCAAAGAGTAACACAAAAACGTCAAAATCGGGCGTATCAAAAAGCAGAAAAAGAAAAAAATCTACAAAGAATGACAGAAATACGTCAAAATCTGACGTATAAAGAAGCAGAGAAAAAAACGAATTTGCAAAGAATAATACAAAACCGTCAAAATCTGGCGTATAAAGAAGTGGAGAAAGAAACAAATCTGCAAAGAATAACACAAAAACGTCAAAATCGGGCGTATCAAAAAGCAGAAAAAGAAAAAATCTACAAAGAATGACAGAAACACGTCAAAATCTGGCGTATAAAGAAGCAGAGAAAGAAAAAAATCTACAAAGAATAAAAAGTGTTTAAAGACAATCGTCATATAGAGAATTAGAGAAGGAGAAAAATGTAAAAAGAATGAAAATTACAAGAGAAGATAAAGATTACCGGATAAGTAAACAAATTATAAACAGAGATAGGATTATTATTTTGCGTGAAGATTTCAACTTTATCGCAAAAAAAAAAAACGCGACATTGAATGCAACAGATTATTAAGACTCGACGATTTTTTTAGATATCGAGAAAAATACAGCAATTCTGTTCATAACAAGATTAAGATTGGCCTCAAAGATAATGAATATTATCATAATGTATTGATAATAAACTTTTTGCAAAACAGAAAATTGGGTCCAGATATAGTATGTTTGTGTTGTGAAAATTTGTTTTTCTTAAAATCAGTAGAACGTTTTAATATTAATAAAATACGAAATAAGTTTAGTGGGACAAAAATGGCTATTAATAAATTTATTAACAAAATTGTCAATAACTCATCTGAATACGTTTGTTTGACATGTAAAAGATATATTACATCAGGAGATGTTCCAAAAACAGCAGCAAATACAGATTTAAAATTTCCAAATGTGCCAAAAGTTGTAACTAGTTTGACAGCACTTGAAGAACGAATGGTATCTCCGTATATTCCGTTCATGCAAATTAAAGCATTGCAACCATATGCTATTAACCCTCAATTATCATTAAAGGGAAATATAGTTAATGTTCCAGTTGAAATTAATGAGATGGTTAATGTTTTACCTAGAACTTTTGATGAAATGTCAACTATTCAAATAAATAACCAAATTTTCTTAATCGACAAAACTGGCAATCACTCCTGACGGTCACATCCGTCAGGACTCTTTAAACCGAGAATCCGGTCCTTCTATCAAAACGCTTAAAATTAAGCACCTTAAATTAAGATGGAAAAATTCCCTCTCCCTTCCCTAATTAAATCGATATCGATTTAATATTAAAATCACTGTAAAAACTTATTGCGAAAAATATTACCCCAGCCAGGGTTCGAACCTGGAATCTCCCGCATTCCGTTCGGGTGTCTTAACCAATTCGACTATCAGGGCATGTGGTAATATTTATCGCAATAGTACATCTAAACAATCATAAGATGGAACACCGATATTTTACGTCGACGGTGTATATTCAACGATGAGATACATTTACTTCGCCAGTGTACACTGGCGCTTAATTAAGGTGCTTAATTTTAAGCGTTTTGATAGAAGGACCGGATTCTCGGTTTAAAGAGTCCTGACGTTTGTGACCGTCAGGAGTGATTGCCAGTTTCGTCGATTAAGAAAATTTGGTTATTCAAATAAAGTTGAAAAGACACGTGGAACACAAGTCTGATTACATGTACGAAACTATTAAACCAGCTAAAATTTGTGAGGCTTTGGAATACTTACAACAAACGCCTTTGTATCGAAAAAATAATGTAAACATTGATGAAAATTTTTTCAAAAAATATAACAGAAACTTAACTGCAGAATTGGAATTTATTGTCGATAAAGATGATAAAAACGAAAGATGCACTAATATAAAAAAGCATGATGTAGAAAATTCAGAAAATAAATCGGATTCAGAAGAGTCCGAATATTTCGAACCAAATGATAAAGTTCTTATTATCGATAGGAACAAAGAAATATCGACAAATATTCAAATTATAGCTCCGGGACAAGGCAAATATCCAATACCTTGGCACTTAACCGAAAATATTGATGAATTGTGTTTTCCAAGAATATTTGGAGGAGAAATTCTAGACAAGAGGAATAAATTGACGTACTCACAACGAATCAAATTTGAAGCAAGGCACAAAGATAGAAGATCGTGTCAACCTACAAGAATTTTATTTATGGCTAAACAAAAATTAGAAAAGTCAGTAATGTCCAACATAAATATTTGTTTAAGGAGAGTGAAGAGAAACAATAACTTAACTGCTGGAGAAATTAAAGACTGTATCTTTTTAAATTATTCTATCCGTTATAATGATAGATAGAAATTTTTGAAACAAGTACGTTCGTCACCCTCGTATTGGGAAAACAAGAAAAAACATTTACTTAGTATGATTAGACAATGTGGTATTCCCTCATTGTTCTTTACGGGTTCCGCATGTGAACATAAAAACCCTAATTTATTGAAAATTTTGTACAAAATTCGAGAAAATAAAAACACCAGTACATATGAGGCAATACACTTAGACATGGCAGAGAAAACAAAATTGATAAGAGAAGATCCTGTGACGTGTGTCAGATATATAGAAGAAAGATTCAGTTTGATTATGTCTATATTACAGAATGAATATGGCCCATTTGGAGAAAACTATGTAGTTGACCATTTTTAGAGGCGAGAATTTCAAGCAAGAGGTACAGTTTACACATAATCTTTTATATTGCAAAAATGCACCGATTTACGACGAAGAAAATGAAGATGCGAATAAAAAGTTAATACAGTGAATAGATAAAATCATTACATGTGCTTACGATGATAAAATCCACTGATACGTTTTCAAATACATCGGCACAAATCAACATGTTACAAAGGTAGAAAAAATAAATTTTCATGTTGATTCAATATTCCAATGTTTGTAATGAAAGAAACTATGATTCTCAAACCACTAGGAGAAAATGAGAAAACAAAAAATTATAAAACCAATAGAAAAAAATAAGAGATTTAATGCAACCATTTTTCGAAAAAAATATACTCGTATCTTTCGAAGACATGTTGGAACGATTAGAAATGACGGAAAAGAATTATATTCAAACAATTAGAAGTACGTTATCAAGAACTAAGATATTCTTGAAAAGACAAAGCAACGAAGTTACAATTAATGCGTACAATAAAACCATATTGACTCTTCTTGAATCAAACATGGATATACAATTTGTTTTAGATCAATACAGTTGTGCTTCATACATGATTAATTACGTCAAAAAAGTTGACGCAGGACTATCACGATTACTAAAAGAAGCAGCAAAAGATTTAGAAAATGGCAATTTGAAAAAAATGAGTGATGAATCAACAGATATATACTACAAAAAATATAATTGATAAATACGAGAATCGGAATTATCAAAAAATTGTCTGATGTTTGTCTTGCCGAATTCGCAGCGAACTATGAAGAGAAAAGGACTACATACCAAAGTGATAGTGAGAATGAATATAATGAAAACATTGAAATTAGAGAACAAAAAAAACAGAAAATTATTAGATTTTGTCGTTACAAATTGCAAGAAAACCGATATAATTATTTCAGAGAACAGGTTTTGTTGTTCCTACCTTGAAAAAACGAAACAGATGATGGTGAGACACAAAATTGTGAAACACTATAGAAAAAAAATTTATTTAATTGAAAAAAACAGATTAAAATTTGCAGTAATAGGTGATGCAGAACTTGACAATGCATTGGCTCACGCACAGCAAGATCAACAAGATGTAGAAGATGAGGAGGTAGAATCTTTCATGAATATAAAAATTCCGAAAGAGCAAGAGATAGATATATTCGGTCAAACAGGTGTAACAGATTGTTCGAAGGAACACTAAACAAAAAATAAGTAGTCCACCTAAATCGACCAAAGAAGAAATGATAAGTATTCTTCAAAAATTAAACGAAAAACAGAGAGAAATCACAATACACGTTTTACATTGTTTCAAAACTGGTAATTTACCAATTAAACTGTTCATCAGCGGATCAGCAGGAATTGGAAAAAGCACAGTCATTAACGCGATTTATCAGTTATTATTGGATTATTTCAACGAGACACCTGGAGAAAAAAACAATTCGGTCAAAATATTATTATGTGCTCCTTCAGGAAAAGCAGCATTTCTAATAGGTGGTGTAACGTTACACACTGCTTTTGCTTTACCGATAACACAGTACGGAGGGCAAGTGCCAGAATTGTCAGCAGATGTGGCAAATACTATATATTCGAGAGAATTTAATAGAATTAAAATTATTAATTATAGACGAAATATCTATGGTAGGTAGTACAATGTTCAGTCGAGTAGATACAAGATTAAGACAAATAATGGGTCGTGATAAAAGCTTTGGTGGAGTTTCTGTCCTGGTGGTCGGTGATCTTTGTGGCAACCTCCGTAAGCCACCAGCCTCCAGGGTAACCTCCGCTCCGGCGGCACGTAATTCTCGCGACAGAAAGCGCGGTTAGAAATTACGATGCGCGCGGGGCAGTTTCATATCGCTAAACGCGAAGAGTTTCAAGTTGCCGAAAAAGCGAGAGTTTCAAGTCGCAAGTTGACAGATTGCAAGATTCAGGAAACGCAGGTTTCCTAGCAACCCCGTTGTCAATACTCGCCGCCGATTTTCACGGGTATATAAGGAGAGCCCGTCGCGAGGAAGACTGGGAGTATTTCGAGCAGCCGGCCAGGGCGGACATCCCAGCCTCATCACGCCGCTCTCGAAGCACACCCGGAGCCCTTCCCGGCTCGCCGGAGAAGAGGTCGTGGCTCGTTCGACGGCTCGCCAGAGAACAAAGCCGCTGCCCTTGCAGCATTACGTTGCAAGGAGAAAAGTCGTGCTAAGCGATTGCCTGGCAAACGGCGCTCAGCCGCCTCCTGGTGTAAAACGCCCGGCACCTGACTTATTCCCGGATCCGCCGAGGAAAGTTATCCTGATAGATCCGCTCCCCGGCACCAGCCGCCAGAAAACTAGCGTTCGCCGCTCCAAGAGCAGGTCGCTTCCTTCGCTGGAGAGTCCTCCAGTCACCGGCGCTCAGTCGCCAGTAAAAGAAGCAACCTCAACACCGATCCCGAAGATTTCAGAAATCTTGAAGGAGTTCGAGGTACCCTGTCCTGTCTCTCCGCTTCCTCCCTCTCCCAAGCCAGGCAACAGGGAATACCGGGCGGTAGAGCTCCGAGACGCAGCCACACAGACCTCAGAGCCATTACAAACGAAGGCAACGGTGAGGAGCGTCGGTACCCAGTCAAAGCCTCGAGGAAGAGGAAGTCGCAGAAATTTTAATAGAAATAATAGAAACAAAGAGAACATTTTATGTACGAGTTGCCACAGATGTTCGAAATGTGGAAAATGTTGATTTGTTAAAAATAAAAAGTTTAATGTAAACTGAGCCCTAATTTCTTTTGCGAATCCCACACATTAAAAATAGGAAAGCGTCTTAACGAATCAGCGAGCGAAATAATTTGCGAACGACAGAAAGATAATAGAGAAATTTCCTAAAATCTTTATCAATTACCACCGGTTATGGATACTTCAATATATCTTTGTCCGAAATCTTGCATGTTAAGCGTATTTTCAGAAAATGTTCTATAGAATGAATTTGAATTCTTTCAGTTAACAGAAATAATGAGACAAAAAGAAGATAAAACGTTTATTGAAGCTCTTAACAACCTTGCAAAAGGAACAATGTGTGAAAATAATATTGCTCTAATTTAGTCAAGAGAAACGACAGAAGAATACGTTCCAAAAGATGTAATCAGATTATATGCTGATAATCACTCAGTTGATAGTTTTAATCAATTAAAAATCGATTTAAAAGATGGTATAGCTTATGAATCTATAGCCAAAGACACAATTTTAGGAAAAGTTAGTAGTAAATTAAGAAATAAATCACTAACGTTATTAAAAAAAAGAAAAAGAACAGAATGTGGTGGCTTGGTTTTCAAAGTTATATTAAAAATTGGTATCAAATACATGATAATTACTAATATAGATGTAGAAGAAGGCCTAGTTAACGGAGCTTGTGGTATATTGAAAAATATAACGTTTAAACCAGGTACAGATGAACCAATTAAAATATGGCTTGATTTCAATAATAATAAAATTGGCGCGGAACAACGAAGACCATATATAAAGTATATGACTAAAAATTATATGGAAATGTGTTTAGTTCCACTATCACCGCTATCTGTCGTATTGAACGTCAATAAGAGAATGGGATATCAAATCGTGAGGGAACAATTTCGCATTACACCTGCTGAAGCTATGACAATCCATAAAAGCCAAGGTCAAACCTACGAAAAAGTACGTGTTAATTTTAGAAATAATTGCCGTATGACGAAGCCAGTGTTGTACGTAGCGCTGAGTAGAGTAACAAAATTATCTGATTTATATATTCTTGGAAGTTTTACATCACCAAAAAAACCATCAATAAATAATTTATTGGAATTAGAAATAAAACGTCTAAAAGAAGAGAAGTGTCTTAAATTGTCGTATTCCAAAATTATAAAAGGAAACCAAATAAAAATTATTTACCAGAACGTACGGTCACTGAATAAAAATTTGATTAATATATCTTGTAATAACTGGTATAAACAAGCAGATTTATTAATTTTTGCAGAAACACAAACAATCACAACAGACAATTTGACATTTGAAGGATTTAATATTATTTTCCGAACAGATAATTATGATAAACGTTTACCAAAAGGAATAATATGTTTTATTAGGAAGGAACTTAACGCATTTATTGATGACCATATACAAAAAGATGAAACTATAAATGGACAACAGCGTCATATTGACTTGATACGCATGAACATAAATGAGGAAATCATTACCGGTTATAAATCTCCCTCAGTACCTATAACTATGTTTACGCACAAACTGAGTAATATTTTAAAAGCAAATCTGTTAGTAAAAAAAAAATTATAATAGGTGACTTTAATTACGACTCGTATAATAAAGGAGGACTTTTAGAAAAACATTTAAATGAATTACAATTTAAACGTGCAATTAGTACCCAAGCGTCACCTACAAACTTTAATACGCAGATAGATGTAATATTTATATCGGAGGAAATAATAAATTATAGTACTGGAGTATACGAAACTTATTTCTCAGATCATAAAGCTATTTTTATCGGATTAAACGAACAGAACAAGAGACTAATATCAAGTGTAAAGTGGAAAAATTAAAAGAAGAAAATTCTTCTAACAAGAACAAAAATTCAGAAGAACATTTATTCAACGTAATGTCTGAACAAACTAATAAGGCATTTAGGAAAGATAACAAAGAAAGTGTAAAAATAGCAGATACAGTAGAGATCAATCCACCCCCACAAACTTTAGAAGAAAACGTGCTAGAAAAATATTCGTGGTTAGATGATAGACCTTTAAATAAAATTATAAAAATAATAGAAAATAACACTCAATTTAATCGTGTTGATGTATTATTTATTACTGGTTTACATGGGGTTAATCGAATCTTTACCCCGGATGTTCAGATTGTTGGAGGTTGTCAAGCTGGCAACCACTGGCATTGTATTTATTATGATGGTGTAAAACTTCATATATATGACAGTTTGTATTTTGAAACGCACTCTTATGACAATCTAACATTAGTTGAACAAAAATACATTAAAAAGCGATATTCTAATTTAACCCAGAATAATGTAATATTTGAAAAAGTTACAAAGAAGCCAGACCTAGCATCGTGTGGTATATTTGCAGCAGCATTTGCTATATCAATAGCAAGGGGAGAAAATCCATCTATTAAAAAATATTCAACAGATATGCTAAAGATGCGTAGGCATTGTCTAAAAATTATTAAAGAAAAAAAAATACTGCCTTTTCCGGAAGAATAAAAACTTAAATTTAAAGAATATAATACATACAGAATGATACACACACTCATTGCATTTTCACATCCTTTTTATGTTAATTTGTAAAAAAATTATGTCTGCAACATCGTGTTTCAACAAGGCATCGTGTCTGAACAAGACATCGTGTTTGAACAAGGCATCGTGTATGAACAAGGCATCATATTTGTCACAAAGACGAGTGTGTAAACAATATAATGTCTGCACAAAACATCGTGTCTGAACAAGACATCGTGTCTGAACAAGGCATCGTGTCTGAATAAGGGGTGTGTGAAGTTGGCACCCCTACATTAAAATTCGATAGTTCTGGTTAGAGTTCCAGCTTCTTTTCGAAAAGTATGAGAGTATTTTTAAGTTTTTAAAAAGAGTTCTGGCAATTAAGGTAACGAAAACACCTTTTGAAAAAAGGGGGTGCCAACTTCACGACTTTTTTTATCAAATTTTGAGATCAAATAGTTCTGAATGGCCTAAACGCTTCATTTTGTAATTATCTAGAATTCGTGATACATAAAAAATTTTTTTGATTAATTAAAAAAAATAAAAAATTTTGAAAATTTGATTTTGAGATCGAATAGTTCTGAATGGCTTAAACGCTTTATTTTGCGATTACCTAGAGTTCCTAATACATAAAAAATTTTTTGGATGAATTAAAAAAAATTTGTTTGGTAAAAGAAAATTTTCAATTATCTCGTTCAAATATGGGTTATCTTGCAAACCGTTAGCCTAATCGCTTTGAGCCATAAGACTTTTCGTCACAACTCGTCGAGAAGTGGCCAGAACGCTCGTCAGAACTACTCGAAACACTGAAAAAATTTTCGACTTCGGAACTTAAAAAATTTTCGCGATTATCGTTCAAATATCTGGTATCTTGCAAACCGTTGGTCCAATCGCTTTGTGTCATAAGACTTTTCGTCAGAACTCGTCGAGAACTAGCCAGAACGCTCGTCAGAACTACTCGGAACTCTAAAAAAATATTTCGATCACCACCTCAATAATAAATCCGAGGTCAAAAATTTTTTGAAAGTTCCGAATAGTTCTGATCAGAGTTCTGGGTGGTTCTCGACGAGTTCTGACAAAAAGTCTTATGACACAAAACGATTGGACCAATGGTTTGCAAGATACCAGATATTTGAACGCTGATCGCAAAAAATTTTTATGTTCCGAAGTCGAAAATTTTTTCAAAGTTCCGAGTAGTTCTTACGAGCGTTCTGGCTAGTTCTCGACGAGTTTCAACGGAAAGTCTTATGACACAAAATGATTGGACCAACGGTTTGCAAGATACCAGATATTTAAACGATGATCGCGAAAACTTTCTAAGTTCCGAAGTCGAAAATTTTTTCAAAGTTCCGAATAGTTCTGACGAGCGTTCTGGCTAGTTCTCGACGAGTTGTGACAAAAAGTCTTATGGTTCAAAGCGATTAGGCTAACGGTTTGCAAGATAACCGATATTTGAACGAGATGATTGAAAATTTTCTTTCACCAAAAAATTATTTTTAATTAATCCAAAAAATTTTTTATGTATCAGGAACTCTAGGTAATCGCAAAATAAAGCGTTTAAGCCATTCAGAACTATTCGATCTCAAAATCGAATTTTCAAAATTTTTTTTTTTTTTAATTAATCCAAAAAATTTTTCATGTATCAGGAACTCTAGATAATCACAAAATGAAGCGTTTAAGCCATTCAGAACTATTCGATCTCAAAATTCGATAAAAAAGTCGTGAAGTTGGCACCCCCTTTTTTCAAAAGGTGTTTTCGTTACCAAGGGGGGATCCTCATGTAGACGACTGAAAATAAAGGGATTTTCGGGAATTTTTTTAAAAGAAACTATTTAATAAATCGCTTTGATAAGTTTTGGGCTATTTTATTTGAAGATTTAAGTACGTAAAAAATTTTTTTTACTTTAAAAAAAAATAATATAATATGTTTATAGGGCGTAAGAAAAAGCGTCGGTTTTAAACGGCGGGCATTCTAGCTCCTTGTTTACTCGTGCGAAACAAAAAATAAAAAGATTTCTTATTGTTTATAAACATAGTTTGTCGGTGAACCTAAAAAAATGCAAAAAAGTTGAAAATTGACAAAATGGCGGCACTTTAAACAAAAAAATGCAATTTTCACTCACAAATGTGAACTTTATTAATTCAATAAAAATGGTTTAAATTAATTATTTTATTAATTTTGGAGGTTCACCGACTAGTAAATTTAATAAACTATGTGTACGTACAGAGCCAATTTGATTGGTCAAATAGTTTTTGAGTTATCCTGCCCGCCAATTTCAAAAACGTGGTTTCGAGATAAACGCGTTTAAAGTTTTCGCCGCTCGTATACCCGCACGTATATCTGCGCGCAAGAAATGGCTGTGAGGCCTTTAAAACTTCGAATTTTATATTGTAACCTTGGGAATATATTCCACGAATAGTGTACTATTGATTACAATAAAAAAAAAAAATCGATTTTTTAGACCGTCTACATGAGGATCCCCCCTTAATCGCCAGAACTCTTCTTAAAAACTTAAAAATACTCTCATACTCTTCGAAAAGAAGCTGGAACTTTAATCAGAACTATCGAATTTTAATGTAGGGGTGCCAACTTCACACACCCTCAGAACTACAGGATAATTATAATAGAACTCACAGAACTGTCGAAAATCGGCCAGCGCCTCATCTAGAAACTCGTAAATGCGGGTTTCTCGGGAGAAAAAATTATTTAAAAATTAATCATATAATTTTCATTACTAGAACTCTTTGGAAAATGTTAGAACACGTTCAGAACTACAGGATAATTACAATAGAACTCACAGAACTGTTGAAAATCGGCCAGCGCCTCACTTGTATACCCGTAAATGCAGCTTTTTCGGGAGAAAAAATTATTAAAGAAATAATCACAATTTTTATCGCTAAAACTCTTTGGAAAATGTTAAAATACGTTCAGAACTACGGGATAGCGATAATAGAACTTACAGAACTGTCGGAAATCGGCCAGCGCCTCACTTATATACCCGTAAATGCGACTTTCTCGGGGAAAATAATTATTTAAAAAATAATCACATAATTTTTATTACTAGAACTCTTTGGAAAATAAACCTTCTGCTTTTTTCAAAGATGTCAAGTCTTCGCTCACTATCATTAGGGATAAATGGTTTATTAATTTAACTTCTACTCATATTCCTTTTAATGTGCAATGCTTGTTACAGTTAGGTGAGAATTTTTCTCTTCCTTTCTTTAATAAAAGGAAAATTACTATTGAGTTTCTTAAAAGCATTGAATGTAACACAAATAAATTAGATATAAACGTCCAGTTAAATATTAGAAATCGGTCCATCCCTATAATTAACAACCTTTTGTCCTTTTCTTCTGATAAACTCCCCCATTTCCTTGAACTTTCTAAACTTATCAAACATACTAAACAATTTGTTAACGATAATCCTAACATAATTTTTACGAGAGCTGACAAGGGTAACAGCACAGTGGCTTTGGACCGTGTTTATTTACAAAGAATCACGGATATGCTTCGGGATGCAGATACATATACGATAATTGCGGAAGATCCGACAAAAAAACTCATCAAAAAAATTAGCGATGTATTAGTGAGATGGAAAGATCTTAAATATATTTCTGAATCGAAGTACAGACGATTGTATTGCAGTGATGGGATACTGCCGAGAGCTTATGGGTTGCCTAAAATTCATAAAACGGGATTCCCCTTCAGGTTAATTATTTCTTCGATTGATAGTCCTACATATTCTCTAGCTTGGTTCCTACACAACATTATTTCGGAAAGCATACCAAAACCAGCTAGCCACATTGATAATAGCTTCAAGTTAGTCAGCGAACTTAACGGAGCACATATTGATGAAGACTACGTGCTTATCTCTTTAGATGTGATTTCGTTGTTCACTAATGTTCCGATCGATTTAGCTATCCAAAGTATCTCCAATAGATGGTCATATATTTCCAAAAATTTTAATATACCCAAAGAAGAATTTTTGAAGGCTTTGGAGTTGGTTTTAAATTCTACGTTTTTTACATTTGACAATGTTATTTATAAACAAAAATTTGGCAATCCATGGGCTCTCCGTTGTCCCCTATCATAGCGGACGTTGTTATGGAAGATCTGGAGAGGAAGGCGTTGTGACTTATTGGTTTTAAGCTAGGTTTTTATCGTAGATATGTCGATGACATAGCTATGGGTGTCCCTCCCGATTCTATTAATTTTATACTTGACATTTTTAATTCTCTTCATCCACGTTTACAATTCACGATTGAAGTGGGAGGTGATAAATTAAATTTCTTGGATGTTACTATTATCAAGAATAATAATTTACTAGAGTTTGATTGGTTTCATAAACCCACTTTCTCAGGTCGCTACCTTAATTTCATGTCGCAGCACCCTCTTTCTCAAAAAAGAGGCACAATTATAAGCATGGTGGATAGAGCATTTCTTTTGTCACATCCGAGGTTCCATTGCAAAAATATTAAGTTTATAATAGACACAATGGTAAAGAATGATTATCCGCTTTCTTTTATTTTTAACACGATTAATACTAGGCTCAAATCATTATTACATAAGCGCACCTCTAGACAAAACAATATCATTCTCACTGGCGAGAACACGGATAAAAAATCTTGGTTTGCGATTCCCTGTGTATCGGGCATTTCGGATAAATTTAAAACTGTTACCAAGGATTTAAATGTCAATTTGGCTTGTTTTAGTTCTAACAAACTTATTAAGTTTATTAAGGTACAGAAGGATGTGCTCCCAGTCAAATCTAACAAAAATGTAGTATATAAGATTTTGTGTAAAGATTGTGATGCTTCATATGTTGGACAAACATTGAGGAAATTACAAACTAGAATTTCGGAACATGAAAGTAATATTCGCAGGAAGAATTCTACGAAGTCTGTTATTACGGAACATAGAGTAAATTGTAAGCATGATTTTGACTGGGAGAACGTATTAATTCTTGATAAAAAAAAATTTTTATCCAAAAGACTTGTATCTGAAATGGTGTACATCAAATTGCAAAAAAATGGTCTCAATTTACAAACGGACACTGAGTTTCTACACCATGCCTATTCTTCCATAATAGAGAAATTGTAAATTATACTTTTTGTTTTTCGGCATTGTTCTCGCGATATTTGTAGTTAGTTTATACTTATTTATTAATTTACATATTTACATTTTATGATCTTGAACTTGTAGCTGACAATCTATTTATTGTTTTATCTGTCGCGACGTTACTCAGTGTCGTTATATTCTTCGTGACAATATCACGTAGCTCTTAAGCATTGTTCTTTAAATAATTTTGTGATTCTTGCGCTGACGACATATTGATACATAGATAAAAATGTTGTTTTTTTTTACTTCGATCTCGTTCTCCGGACTATCTGGTGAGTCGGTTATTCGTAATTCCCTTTTATTTCAATTGCAAGTTTTAACTTCTTTACAGATGTCGATCTTTTGGTCACTCATACTCCGGTATTAGGTGCTTGACTTTGTAATCTCGCGACACGCTGGGTATGATCGAGAATTCGAGAATGTAATAATTTGTATATCTGCTGAGGATGGCCCGATGTTGGTGCCGAAACGTACGGAAAATTGGATTTTGTATCCCAAAATAAATCATTTTGATTAAACACGCACTAATTACCGCGTTTTGACTCTCATTGCCAATTTAACCAATTGTCTTTGGAAACTGTTAGAACACGTTCAGAACTACAGGATAATTATAATAGAACTCACAGAACTGTCGAAAATCGGCCAGCGCCTCACTTATACATATATCCGTAAATGCAGCTTTTTCGGGAGAAAAAATTATTTAGAAAATAATCACATAATTTTTATCACTAGAATTCTTTGAAAAATGTTAGAATACGTTCAGAACTACGGGATAATTATAATAGAACTTACAGAACTGCCTTTCTTAGATAGGTGTTACAGTTTGGGCACTGAATTTTCAGAAATCGATTTTTTGCTTCTAATTGCTAGAACTATTGATATATTTGATACAGAACTGTAGAACTATTGTAAAACAAACTAAAACTCCGAAGAAATAATTGATTTTTATGATATGGTGCGCTGCGTGAACTAAGCGCAACATATTTTCAAATTCGATTTTTTGTATTTAATCATCGGAACTATTTAGAATGCTTATGTAGAACTCTAGAACTATTCAAAAGAAAGTCAGAACTCTAAAAAAACTTTTAGATTTTTAGGTATGGTGTGCCAAGTTCACAGGACCCGCTATCGTGTATATGATAGTGGTGGACCGATAGCCTTTTGCGGTGATCGAGGATAAAGGATTCAGGAAAGTCTTCAGTATCGTGGTACCTCTCTGCACTGTGCCATGTCGAAAGACTATTACAAAACGGACAGACGAAAAGTACGAGCTACTCAGTTCGAAAATCAAGAACATGCTTTCGAAGGTCGATCATCTTTGCTTAACTACAGACATCTGGACAAAACCATTTAATACTCGAAGTTATATCGGCGTCACTGCACATTACATCAATTTTGAAACTATTCAACTAGAATGCCTATCTCTGGGAATAAAAGAACTCGAAGGAAGCCACACTGCAGATTATACAATCGATAATTGTAAGCAAGATACTAAATGAGTGGCACATTAATACCGATTCAATTGTAGCGGTAATTACAGACAACGCTGCCAACATCGTGAAGGCGATGCGGGATACATTTGGGCCTCGAAGACATTTGGGGTGTTTCGCTCACACCCTAAATCTAGTTATCCAAGATGCAATCGCTGCAACACCGGAATTCCAGGCTATTGTAAAGAAAGTGAAATCTATTGTCACATACTTCAAACGTAGCGTCAAAGCAGCAGACGCACTCAAGGAGTTGCAGACATGAAATGTTGAAAACGGCGTATTAGTTTTAAAATTAAAACAGGAATGCGAGACACGCTGGAATTCGCTTTTTTATATGATCGAGAGATTCGTTCAATTAATAAACCACGCAAACACCGTATTGATCACCCTTCCGCGAAAAAAGCAGGACAATATGCCAGAGATGACGACACGCGCCGAGCTACAAATTTTGAAAGACGCCTGTGCCATTTTACGTCCGGTCGAACGCGTTACCACGGAAATGTCAAGCGAGTTGTACGTCACAAGCAGTAAAATCATCCCCATCGTTAATTGCCTAATAAAACTTTAGAAAAACTGAAACTTGAGCACGAGATTTCGGAACATCTGCACAAAAATATTTTACGAGAACTTCACACAAGATTTCACGGAGTAGATTCAAACGTCGAAAAAAACTCTCTTGTCGCTATATCCACTTTGCTGGATCCACGCTTTAAGAAACTGCACTTCCGTAGCCCATTAGCTGTTTCTACAGCAATTAGTAAGATCTGTGACTTGATGAAAGAAAATCAGAAAAGGACTCAATCTACTACTGCCATCGCAGAAAGTAGACCAAATGCTGCTGAGAACAAAGAAGATTTGTGGAACGTTCACGAAGAATTGATAATATCGTCATCAACAAACTCCGACGAGCCTGGTGGCGTACCAGTCGAACTTCGACAGTTTCTTAATGCCAATGTCATCAGCAGAAGCGAGGATCCAATAAAAGCTTGGCAAAAACTGAAAAATATTTATCCAAATTTGTATGAAGTCGCCATGAAATACTTCGTTATTGTAGGAACGTCTGTCCCATCTGAACGTTTGTTTAGTGCTGCCGGTGATATTGTTAGCGCGAAAAGAAGCAGAATCACAGGAGAAAGAACGTCGCAGATTATATTTCTAGGATCTCTACCTGATAGATACTGGAATTAGACCTTACGCAGGTGCTAAATACATCGAATCGACGTAAAAACTAAAAAAAAATGGAAGAATTATCGGATTTTCTGTTTAAGTTCGCTTCGTAACAGGTGTTTCTAACTACTCATGTAGTTATTACCAAAGCCATAAACTATATATATATATATGTATATATAAGTATATTTTTAAGTATTAGTAATACAGAAAAAGTTCAAAGTTTATTAAATACTGTTCAATAAAATAGAGAAATTATCAGAGTTTCCGTTTAAGTTCGCTTCGTAACAGCTGTTTCTAACTACTCATGTAGTTATTACCAAAGACATAATAAACTATATATATATAAGTATATATTTTTAAGTATTAGTAATACAGAAAAAGTTCAGTTTATTAAATACTGTTCAATAAAATAGAAAAATTATCAGAGTTTCCGTTTAAGTTCGCTTCGTAACAGCTGTTTCTAACTACTCATGTAGTTATTACCAAAGACATAATAAACTATATATATATAAGTATATATTTTTAAGTATTAGTAATACAGAAAAAGTTCAGTTTATTAAATACTGTTCAATAAAATAATGAAAAATTTTATAGCGCGTTGCAATTGGATTCGTTTTATTATCAGAATTAACTTTGAAACCATTGGTTGTGGTTAATAATTGTTGATCGTGCTTTATTTAAATTTTTACATTATAATTAGTACTTTATATGGTGTTACCAATCATTTTCGCAAAAGTCATTTTGGTGTAGTGTATATTATATATATGGCTTCAGACGAGAACTCGATTTTTAATCGATTTTCTCATAATCGATTTATTTTATTCCGATAAATCAATTCACTGATTCTTTTCTGCTAAGATTAATCGATTATAAGAATCGAAATTTTTTTTATGCGACGTCGCATCACTAATGTCCGCGGATTTATTGCGCAGAGCCGTAGACACGATCGTCGCGAGCAATGGGCAACGCATGCACCCTCGCACCTGTTCCCTCTGTTCGCGTCGCGGCGATCGATCATGGGAGGGGGGGTTGCTACCCGACATCCCTGTACCGATTGATTACGGGCCACGAGCCTAAAGTCAGACGCGCGGGATTCAACCTCGTCGTCCTATCGTCACCCGATCCCTATATATAACTAATTTTATCCTCTTGATCCTTAACAATATTTTCCGTCAAAAAGAGATTTATAAATGAAGAAAGTGAGGAAGATAATGAAATAAAATTTGAATTAAAATTCAAGTAAAAATTTGTTGCTAATTTGTTGCTCACAAAATACACCTTTCAGCGTGCAGGCAGTTACAAGTTACAAGAGTAAAGTACCAAAAAAAATTTGTTGCTCGCCTAAATTTGGTACTAGCGTACCTATTGTCTGAATTTGTTGCTCTTTAAATATCCAAATTCTAAATTTGTTGCTTGCAAAATAAGTATAGATAAACAATAAAAGCGGAAAACCTCAGCTGTCGTTAGAGGTTGACATTTTCGAGAGCAACAAACTCAGACAATATGCCCAGTATCAAATATAAGCGAGCAACAAATTTTTTTCTGGTACTTCACTCTTGTAAATGCCTGCAAACTGGAAGGTTTTTTGATGTCGTCTACATTTATTTTGCGAGCAATAAAATAGGGACTGACATATTTTGTGAGCAACAAATTACGTTATTGCTATGTGCAATTTTGTTGCTGTATGTATATATTGTTCCGCTAACTTAATCTTCCTTTAAGCGAATCATCATTTTTTAAGAATACTTACAGAGTAACTAATTTTTTTTCTTTGGCAACTTTTTAGCAACAAATAAGCAACAAATAAAAATATTAGAATTGATTCTGCTCACTTTGTTCCGCTATTTTTTAAGACGTTCAGAGATCTTAATATTTAAATAACATTTATATTGTAATTGGTTTTTGTAATAAATTTTTATTTTTTAAAGTGACAAATGATGATGTCTCCTCTTTTCCCCAAAACTGCTGTTGTCATGCCATAGGGATGTCACATTAATCAAAATGTTTTTTTCTTACATTTTTTTTGCAATAATTAGAATATTTTTATTTATTGCAAAACATTCATAAAAGTTTCAGAAAAAAACCAAAACAAATTTTTATAGCACAAGCTTTTGTTATAATAATTTGACAGTTATATGTATAGTATACCTACATATGTATACATATATAATGTTAGTCATTTTTAGCTCAAAATGGAGTTTTTTTTTAATTTACATCCCTCTTGTACGGAAGACTTCAATTAATCCTAAACAAGAGGAATTTTCAATTTCAAGGTGGTGATTTTCTGTCAAAAACCAATAGTTAAAAAATGAAATATACCCGTTCGTAACCACATGCTTTGTCAAGGATAAACATATTTATCTTTTTAAATATCTACTTTTTCCTTTTATCCTTTTCTTTTTTTCTTTTTTTCCTTTTAAAACTTTTTCCTATTTTTCATTTTTATTTATTCTAAAAAGAATTATTATACCCATGTTTGCTTTACTACTGTCCTTTTATCAATAAGACAGAACTACTATTAATAGCATTAATGGGAGAATATTTATCGAAAAGAATAAGATCTTTTCTTATAACATATGAAATCTCGTAACTCGACCTTTATATCTGTCGTCGCCAAATCATGCCGAAACCACTGCTTTCGAGAATCCTGATCAAATTCAATAAAACCCGGGATTAAATCTGACTCTGCAATAGGGCCATCTAATTTTTAACGAGAATATTACCAAATCAATGAGAAACTCTCCATGAAAAATTGTTACTAAATCTCTTTGTAATTTTCATAATATAAGTACTCACGATTGTGTAATATCAAAAATATAAAAGCGGATATCAAACTTCGCGAGCGAGAAGATAATACTTGCTCGTCAATTTAGCTTCAATAACATGCAAAATTTTGTATTAGCAATTTTCGTTATTTTAACACAAAAACTGCTAAAAATGTTTAAAAATAAATATGTAACAAACGCGTTAATTTAATGTGTCTTATTACATACATCTTTTCAGTCTTGTATCTCTTTTTATAAAAAATTACGTGTATCGGAATTGGTTCGTTTCATTTGTCGCCTATTTTTCTATTTAATTATTAGCTTACACCGAAGGCTTGTTCATCTTTTCGCGTAATCGATATTTTTTTAATCTCGCACAAAATATACAGTTTTATGTATATGCAATAGTATGTATATGCAATAAGTTGACACTCTTTAATTGAGAAACAAAAGAAGTTTAATAAGTTTATTAACCATCTCCTTAGTCGCGATTGCTTGCGTTAAATAAAACAAAACAAATTTTGCAATTGCTATTCGATAGTTAACAATAAATATAGCGATTTCCCTAGTGTGCACGCACATATACAAAGTCCGCGCGTCATTGGATGATCAAGCTAGACGCGCATGCGTGCTAAATATGTTAAATTATAATACATATTGATCTTTTTGAACGCATTTAACAAAAGTAAAAGATAATAACGTTGTAATAATAAGTGATAATGTTTAGTAAATATGTTCAATAAAAGAAATGTCTTTCATTCCACATTTTACAAGTTTACAAAATGTGTACACATATATACGAGTTTTATAAAGAGTGAAATCGTTACAATCATACTTCCACAAATTGCAAAATTGTTATAAATTGTTATAAATTGTTATAAGTGTGTACATTAGTTTCAATAAAATTTGTACAAGTTTCAACAATTACTTCGACATATTCGCAAGTATTTAATAAGTATTGACATTGTTTTATTTAAGAAACAAATGTACAAATGTTAACAACTAGTCGCAAATAATTTTTCAATACTTGTACAATTATTGTCAATTAGTTAATCGGTTATAACTTTGAAACTATAACAGATACAGGGTTGGACCATAGAACCGAAATTGTAGAGCTCTTCGAGATGTACATGACCCCCAAATCCCGTCGCGATATCTTTACAAAAAACAACTTTTTTTAGTTTTTCGCTAATATCTCCGAAACTAACGAGAAACTTTATCAGGGTGTCCCAAGACCTCACCGACAAACTTTGAGGAATGATAGGTCACACAGAGAGGATCATTTTTTGTTAAGAAACATATGGTCGCTGACGCGTCCTTAAGGAGCTATGCATCCAAAAAGTCAGATCTCCGGTAAAATGTTTTGCACAAATAATGGAACCCCCTATATTGTAGTATATCGTTTGAAAGGGCATATAATAAGAAAAATTTTGGCGCAAACCAGAGGTCGATACGTTGACCCGTTTGGGAGTTATTTAGGGTCAAAAATTGACTTTTTCCAACTTTGACTTTAAATAACTCCCGAACGGATCAACGTATCGACCTCTGGTTTGCGCCAAAATTTTTCTTATTTTATGCCCTTTTAAATGATATACTACAATATTGGGGGGGTTCCATTTCAAATTTTTGAGTTGCAGTCCCCTGGGACACTAAAAAATTTTAAGTAAAACCCCCATATTGTAGTATACCATTTGAAAGGGCATAAAATAAGAAAAATTTTGGCGCAAACCAGAGGTCGATACGTTGATCCGTTCGGGAGTTATTTAAAGTCAAATTTGGAAAAAGTCAATTTTTGACCCTAAATAACTCCCGAACGGGTCAACGTATCGACCTCTGGTTTGCGCCAAAATTTTTCTTATTTTATGCCCTTTCAAACAATATACTACACTATAGGGGGTTCCATTATTTGTGCAAAACATTTTACCGGAGATCTGACTTTTTGGATGCATAGCTCCTTAAGGACGCGTCAGCGACCATATGTTTCTTAACAAAAAATGATCCTCTCTGTGTGACCTATCATTCCTCAAAGTTTGTCGGTGAGGTCTTGGGACACCCTGTATAATAGCCACATAGATCGATCATAGCTATGTCTTACATTGTAAAAACTCACCTAGAGCGAATTGTCGGAGATACTCTATTAACTTATAAAGAAATGGTCACCCTTCTAACACAAATTGAAGCTGTTTTGAATTCACGGCCTCTGTGTCCTCTATCTGATGACCCTGACGATCTTTCTGCCAAGATTGTAATTAAAATATATATATGCAATTATGTGCGAGTAACAGGAGGAGGAGGAAATGACGCACAACACGATGTAATCATATCCGTAAATTATCATTTTCTTACTTTTCAACAATGTGACATTTCAAATATTAATTAAAAACAATCGGAACGACGATCATTTTTGTGTTACATTATTATTTTGCGCGTATCAAAATATACCAATTTACAAAACTTCAGGAAATTGGAGGGGAAAGCGTTATATTATACTGCACATTTACCAATTATTTACATGTAATTCCTTCAACATTGTCATTTTTGTATTTCACTATCCTACATACTTTTAAAAGACTGATATGCAACTGTAAATTCTATCGACACACACTGACACATCATAAGTCGTAAGGTATTTACATAACGTGATAATTTTTTGCACAGATACTCTGCACGTTTGCCTGTAAGTTGCAATCAAGTTTCTACATTTTGACCCAAGATTTAATTTTTAACATTGATAACAATACAATGTGACATGACATCTTTAATCTCAAATATTAAAATTTTTCCACTTGGCTATTTACATAATAAAAGGTATAATTTAAATATTTTAATTGGAATACTCGTAACTAAGGATTTATTTAACAAAAGTTAATAAATGTTATTCCGGCTCGCGCGCGTGGCGGACGCAATATCTTTATCTTAAGGAGGGTGGTTGCTCAAATCAAAATGATAAGAATTAGTTCAAATTTATGGAGGATATTCGTCTATGGGAATCTGTCGTCTATACCAAAATTGAAGACAATTGTCTACATGGTTGTCGAGTAATTAATTATTGAATTATTCATTTTTTCTATGTCGCCCGTATATAAGAGTATATCAAAATGATAAGAATTAGTTAAAATTTATAGAGGATATTCGTCTATGGAAATCTGTCATTCATGCCAAAGTTGAAGACAATTGTCTGCATTGTTGTCAAGTTATTAATTATTGAAGTTATAAACTTCAATAATTAATAACTCGACAACCATGCAGACAATTGTCTTCAACTTTGGCATGGACGACTTATTCCCATAGACGAATATCCTCCATAAATTTGAACTAATTCTTATCATTTTTTTTAGCTGATTTGAGCAACCACTTGAAGATAATTGTCTGCATGGTTGTCAAGTAATTAATTATTGAAATGGTACTCTTATACATCGGGCGAAACATTATACATAACTTATACATAGTAAAAATATTAAAAGTGCAAGCAACGCGTAAAACGAGCAATGCGAAGACACCTCTAAATTTTCCCCTCTTGCCGCGCCGCCTGCCGCTCAGCGAAATACTAGCCAACCTCCTTAAGGATATATTGGACGTACAGTCCCTGCTAAAAGTTAAACTTTCTATAAAAGAAGACTTTGCATGTCAACATGTATGTCAAACAACTCAAAATTTTTTATATGTTAGAAGGGATTACCGTTAACAGTGAGTATAATTTTTTGTCATTTGAATAATTAGTATTGTTTAAACAATTAAAAAAAATTTGTTTGTAGGAAAAAATTTTGAAACTTAAAATACAATATCAATGATGTACGTTTTACACATAAAAAAAGTTTAAAAAATATCTTAATGGTTTGTTTATATATTATTTATATTTACAGCAAAAATGTCGATTCTCCATAAAAGATAATGTTAATTTTATCAACTTTAAACTTAAATAACTCTTAAATAACGAGTCTGTGCTAAGCTCTCAAAGGCGCAAGATTGGAGAAACCACGAAGAAGAGGACATAATATATCTGTGGCAACCTCCGTCAGCCACCAGCCTCCAGGGTAATCTCCGCTCCGACGGCACGTGGTTCTCGCGACAGAAAGCGCGGTTAGAATTTACGATGCGCGCGGGGCAGATTCACGTTGTCAAACGCGGAGAGTTTCAAGTTGCCGAAAAAGCGAGAGTTTCAAGTCGCAAGTTGACAGATTGCAAGATTCAAGAAACGCAGGTTTCCTAGCAACACCGTTGTCAATACTCGCCGCCGATTTTCTCGGGTATAAAAGGAGAGCCCGTCGCGAGGAAGATTCGGAGTATTTCGAGCAGCCGGCCAGGGCGGATATCCCAGCCTCATCACGCCGCTCTCAAACGACACCCGGAACCCTTCCCGGCTCGCCGGTGAAGAGGTCATAGCGCGCTCCTCGGTTCGCCGGAAGACACAGCCGCTGCCACTCAGGTGCTACGCCACAAAACGCAAGGTCGTTTTAGGCGATAGCCTTGCAAACGGCGCTCAGCCGCCTCCCAGCGCGAAGCGCTCAGCGACAGACCTTTTCCCGGATCCTCCGAGAAAGGTCATTGTCGTCGATCCGCCACCCGGTGCAAGTCACCAGGAGGTCGACGTTCGTCGACAGCCAGCGCGATCGCTACCGACTGGAGAGTCCACCCGTCGCCAGCGCCTGGTCGCTATCACCGAGAGGTAATAACTCTTTCAGCGCAAAGTCGCTGTCCGGCGCTAGTCGCCAAGGCGAGCATTCGCCAATTCTCGGCGCCAGTCGCCCGCCTTTACCGACGTCGATTATATCCCCGAACCTAACCAAACCGTTCCTTCCAGTAACTTCAACACAGATCCCAAAAGTAAAGGATCTATTGAAGGAGTACGAGGTACCCCGTCCTGTCTCTCCGCTTCCTCCCTCTCCCAGGAAATACCACGCAGGCTCCCAGACTGAGGTGACTCACCGAGACGCAGCAACGCAGACGTCGGTGATTCAGAAAATGTATTGCCACGCAGTCAAAGCCTCGAGGAAGAGGAAGCCGACGAAACTTTAAAAAAATTTTCCTAAATTCAAATAAAGAAAATGTTTTATGTTCGAGTTGCCACAAATGTGTTAAATGTGGAAAATGTTAATTTATTGAAATAAAAAAAGTTTAATGTAAACTGAGTCAAATCTTCTTAAGCGAATCCCACACGTATTGAAATAGGAAAGCGAGCGTAGATAATCAACGAGCGACAAAAAAAATAGAAATTTCCTAAATATCTAAAGAATGGACGAAATAAAATATCGTTTAAAACAACTTCAACAGTTGAAAAGATCTAAAGAGGGAGTAAACAAACAACTTAAAAAATTGCAAAAAAAAAAAGCATTAATCGAAAGCCAACAGGACTTTGAAATCCAAGAATTATCTAAAGTTTTGAAAAAAGAGATCATTATAGAACCGAAGAAACGTAAAATATCAAAAGGATCAATGAACAAAGAACCTGGTGACGCGGCGCAGCCGTCACGTCAACGTCAACGGCCGGCGCATCTTCATCCACCGCCGGCGCTATACTTATCAAGGAAGAGATAAAAGAAGAAGAGATAGATTTAGGGGTTGACATAATTTTAGAATAGATTTTTTAAAATAATTTTTAATAATTAGTATTTTTTAGATTTGTATACACGTATATATTATAAAGAATATTGGAGGATTCCGACGGAGGACGGAAGGAGTGGTAGGCTCGGGAAGGACAGAGGAGATGAAATGGAGAAAAAGGAACGAAAAGGGTTGGTGGTCGGAGGAAAATAGTTTAGAAGATAAAGGAGTAGCAGTAAAACGCGAGGAATTGGAGGCAGTAAGGATGAAGAGGTACGAAGAAGGATTTGGAGGAAAATACCTGGGAGAGATTTGGAGGTTAAATTGTAAAAGCGGGTGGATGGAAGAAAGCGGGAGGCAAGGAGAGCAGAGGGCAGCGGAACGCTGCGCAAGCGTGAGAAGGTAGCGGAGAGGCGGTGTAGAGAGAGACCGAAAAAGGGAGACCGTCGCGGGCCGGCGTCCGGATCGGACGTCGGCTCGCTCACTGGCGCTGCGGAGATCTCCGATCAATGAAGAACAATATCACTGTGTGACGGTCTCCCTCTTTTAGTTTAGTCTAGTTATGAAATTTTGTTTTGTGAGATTTTTGTGGTTGATTCCTTACTGACTTGGTGAAGATACAATTATGTGGCTGAGTACATGTGGTTGAAGATTGAACTGTGTTATGTGAATGAAGAATTGACTCGAGAGTTGGGCTTATTTGATCTTCGCCAATTTTGTTTAAGTATCGACAAAACGTACTCTAATTTTGTGGATACAAATAGAAGATTAAAATTTATTTGCGTTATTTTTGTTTAATGTAGGATAGTTTTAAGTCTTTTAAAATTGAATATTTGTACAGAGGCATATTAGTTTGTTATCGAGTTATTTGTGTTTGTTTGGATATTATTTTCTGTAGCTGATTCTTTTATATTTTTATTTTCATTTTGAGAGCTTTTACTACATTTATTCAAATTTTTCCGTTTGAAACATCACACGGTTATAACTCGTCATTGATCCGTACTTATGTGTCATGTTTTCGATTGATGCTTATTGTTCAGCTCTTGTTTGTCTGGAGCTTGTAAGGATTCCATTCAATGGAACATGCCGCGTGTTATGGCCATGTTTACATTGACATCGGAATTCGTTTTTATGTTCTCGTGTTCTTATTTTCGTGTGTTTATTAGATCCATATAAAGTGGATTTGCGCCTTTGTTCCTTTAGATTCTTCTTTTTGTAGTATTTTGAGTTTTTGTTCTTTGCGACCTTATTATTCAACTTCTGATTTCTGCGTCTCACGCTTACAGTTCTAAATTTATTTATATAAATCTTAGTATTGCGGTTCTGAGCCTCTTAAACTTTTCATAATATTGTGTAATGCCGCTTATTTGCGATTTGAATGGATGGAACTATTTCAATAACATTATGTTTATTATTACTTTTGCATTGTGTTTTGTGGTTTAAGCTAAGAGTTCATATGCTATACATATTTTGTATGATTAGCGCTGGTCGATCTCTTGGGCGTCCCTGTAGCCCGGGGGTGACGTTTTGGACGTCGACCATGCTAGTTTTATTTGACGTTTATTGAATTCTATATATTCCGCTCATTGTGAATTCGCCGCTTACGTGTATAATATTATATATTCTAATTATATTAAATGTGGATTATGCGATTGATCTGCTCAATTACATTGAATTGAATTGTATTTAGGCCACCGAATTGTTATATTCCAAATAGTTATCGACTTCTTTATCGTGGATAATGTATCAAAGGCTTGTAGCCTACTGTAATTGAAGCGCGATAGGCGTATATGGGCCTTGTGTTCTTAATTGATTTCGGGATTCTATCTTATATTATCTTCGAAGATAAACTGTACGTGATCTTGAGCAAGTTTAGAGATCATATGCTATACATATTTTGTATAATTAGTGCTGGTCGATCTCCTGGGCGTCCCTGCCCGGGGGCGACGCTTGGGACGTGGACCATGCTAGTTTTATTTGTCGTTTATTAAATTCTATATATTCTGTTCATTATGAATTCGCCGCTTTTGAGTATTATACTCAAATTATACTAATTAGGATCATGCGATTGGCTTGCGCAATTATTTTGAATTGAATTGTATTTGGCCGCTGATTTGTCGATTATGAGCATCTACTTAGGTTATATATTATATTCCTTCCCAAATAGTTATGGATTTCTCAATCGTGGATAAAGTATCAAAGGCTTGGAGCCTACTGTAATTGTAATGCGATAGGCGTTTGGGCCTTGTGTTCTGAATTGATATCGGGATTCTATCTTATATTGTCTTCGAGGAAGCTCTCTTTTTGGACACCCCTTTTGGGAAGGTTTATTCGAAGTTTATATTTAATTATTTGTGTGTCGCTTAGTTTTATTCGTCGCTTATGAATATTTATCTATTTACTTAATGACACAAATTATTTAATTATTGATTAGTATCTTATATACGGTCGTACTTAAATTTGCTTATTGTACTTAATGTCATTTGTGTGTATGCCGCTTAGTTTGAGTTTGCCGCTTATACATATGTATCTACTTGAGTTATATCAATCAGTTATCGACATTTCTGCTTATCTCGGTTAAATACTTGTTGGCTTGAAGCCTTCTGAGATTTAAACAAGAGGGCTCCAGTGTTCCCCTACTCTGGACCCGCTGACTTGCTTATAAAGCGTGGTACTGTAGCCCATTGGCCGGAGATCCATTTGGAGTGTCAAGAAGAAGAAGAAGACCGAAAAAGGGAGCACTCACGCACGCGACGAAGAGGATTGAGAGAGACGAGTTGGGACCGATAGAGAGGTGATGGCAGATGGACGTACCACGTGTAGAGAGAGCTAAGGGCCAGCCGGAAACCGGTGACATTGACGGTGGCGCGTTGACCGCAAAGGTGGATGAAGGTAGAGGGCGCGGAAGCACAAAAGCGGAGCGGCGCTGCCGAGGTGATAGCCGGAGAAAGGTTGGCAGCACGTGGCGGTAGCTACTCGTGACGGAGAAGGTTAGGTTGAGCATAGTACGAGGCACACATAGATGCTGGTGAAGACGGATGCGTTTGGACTAAAGAGGAAAGAGTAGAAGGTTTAGAGGCAATCGTAGAGAGGAGGAAAAGACGGTAGGAAGAGAAAGAGAGAAACGGAATATGTGGCAGGTGGTAGGTGATATCTGTAACATCCGTTCTTTATTTTTGTCAGTGTGCGCGAGTTGCTGGAAGGCGCGACGGGTAGGAAAGAATGAGGCCAAATAGCAGCATGAAGACGAGGCAGGAGGATAGGAGTAAAGAGGTTGAAAAAGGGCTAAGAGGATTGGAACGGGAAATGATGGAAGTGAAGCAGGAAATTACGGAGATGAAGTCAGGGATGGTAAGGATGGAAGAGAGGTTGGAGCGGATCGAGAGGTTGATGAAGGAGATGATAGAGGAAGGGAGGGAATTGAGGGAAAGCTTAAGAATCGTGTTGGAAACGAAAGGGAGGGTAGAGATAGTAGAAAAGGCAGAGGTGAGTCAGGAGGAAGGTGATAGAAGGAGAGAGGATATGACAAGAATAAAAGAGGGGATGAGGAACAAGGAGGAAGGACGGAACAATAAAAGGAAGGAAACAGAAGAAGGTGCGAAGGAAAGGGTAGGAAGAGAGAGGAATATGGAAGAAAGGAGGAGAGATTTACAGGGAAGCGCAGTAAGAGACTGGTGGGAGGAGATATCGAGTGAAGAGGATGGGAGAGAGGATGGAAGAGAGGAAGTACGAGGCCATAAGAAGAGAAAGAAGAAAGAGCGACGATACGGAAAAAAGTGAGGTGATGAGGGGCCCCGCGGATGTCGGCAAGAGGAGGGAGGCGGAGGTGAAGAGATGGATTGAGGAAGAGAGCCTGAGGAGAACGCAGGGAAGATGGGAATGGAATAGTAGTACCGGGTGTGAGAGGAATAGACAGGAGGGGGACGCAGTGGCGGATGGAGGGGACAAAATAAGAAAAAGGAAAAAAGAAGAGGAGGGAGATGCAGAGAGGTTTAGTGTGTGGAGGAAAGTGGAAAACAGAGAGGAACAGGTGAGAAAAAGAAGAGAGAGAGCTGAGCGAGAAAAAAGGATGAGAGAGGATAAGGAAGAGAGAGAAGGACGAGAGGAGAAGAAGGAGCCTACTGTGGAAGAGGGTGGTTGGAGAATGTCAGCGAGAAAGAAGAGAGGCGGTGGAGTTGATTATGGAGAGAATATTAAGAAGACCTGTGCCGATTAAAAGGTTGCGGAGGCGCCGGGTGAAGGAAAAGGAAGGGTGATATTCATGGAATTGGAAAAGAAAGGGGATAAAGAGGAAATTATGAGAAGGAATGAGGAGATATGGAGGAAATGGGAAGTAGGCGTAGATGAGTATCTAACAATGGAGGAAAGAGCGCACAGGCACAGAATGGTGAAGATGGCGAGAGAGGAAAGATTGAAAGGAAGTGGTTATGACAAATAGGAAGATATGGATAGATGAAAGGGAGGTGAAATGGGATGAGGAGGAGAATAGGTGGAGGAAGGCTTGAAAAGGGAGGAAGATTGTAAGGAAGGAATAAAGAAAGGAAGGAAAGGAAATGGAAGAGAATGGAAGTTTGGGCGGAGATGTGTAGAGTGGGGGGTGATTGGTTCGTCTGTCTTTGTTTTCACTTTCGTTTTTATATGCTTGTGATTTTGCTTTTTGTACGTAGGGAGCAGAGACAAATAAGGATGGCGAAGGAGGAAATAAAAGAGAGGCATTTGAGCAAAGGGCAGTACAGACGGAAGAGTAGTAAGGGGAGAAGAGCTTAATAGAAGTGGAGAGACCGGAGGGTGGAGAAAGGAGGGTAGGAGATGGAGATGGTCGGGGGAATTAGGATTAAAGAAGGTGGGAGGGGAAATAAAATGTAAGGTCGCCCAATGGCCAGGTTTTGTGAGGGGATTATTTATGTTGTAAAGGGTTGGGTACGTCCCTACAAAACGCCAAGTTGAAAAGGTTTGGGTACGTTCCTTAAAAACGCCCTTTAAGGCCCCGTCGGGGCATAATAAAGTACCTGTTCTATTCTAACTCTTAAATAACTTTAAAATTTTACAGAGTAGTTTTAATTTAATTTAGAAACAATTTACAGCACTTTCTGAATATATTTGAAGTACCTCCAATACATCCTTAATTACAATAACTTTTAAACCAATAAGAGAATTGTGCTGAAATTTTACACAGATACTCAGACGTAATAATAGAACAATCTATGAAATTTTTAGATTTATGGTAATGCTTTTGAGATGTCACCCATACATCCTTAAAAATAACTTATATTTTTAATAGCAAAGTATTTATATTGTGTATATTTTTTCTTTAAAATTCTTCAAACACAAGAATAATTTTTCCGTTTATTTAAATAACTTTCAAAGTTCTAAAAAATTTATTCTATTATTTCGACTTATTTTGATAGAATCACTTCTTTCCCGGTTGTATTACGTATATATTTAAGCCCATTTTGTATATAAAAGTGTAGTATATTTAATAATTATAGATGCATATTCAAAATTCATAATTTGTAGATAAATATTGGGTATTATAGGATAAATATTCGTAAGGTAAATGCTGATAGAAAAATGACTCCATCCGCTTCCTCTCTCATCGAGATCAGTCGTAATATATTTATACATATAAAAAGTCTTTAATAATCACGGATAATTCAAAAATCCAAAAATCGATGACCCCGGAGTATTTAGATTACTATTCCACAGCTTTGTTGTGGTTTAGAATCACTGCTTTAAATTAAAACGAGCAGCTCATGACGATTTGTCCGTTGAGGCGGAAAAGCTTCTCTGAACGATTGAAGGACGCTCTTTTTCGATACTTGAAACATTATTGATTCAGTACCGCCTTCTTAGAAAGATTCGGGAGTTTACGCGAGTAATCGTCTTATTTTCCTATTAAATCGATCTCTCAATCGCAGTCTCAATCGATCTCTAATTAAAACACAACTATTTATCCATCCGCGTCTTAAGATATAAAACGCAATTTTGAGTATCTCACCTGATACGCTCTGGAGACGAGATTCGAGTAACGACGATAAATACGGACGCACTGAAAAAAGTGATTGGTAATAGTTGCAAAATATATTTAGTTATGAATTTTAAGTGAATATTTAATAACTATTACTATTATTAATAATAGGTACTAAATCTTTAATTGGTCCTGTTGTAACCAAATTTTGTTCATAGTTGAGTCAATTAAACAATTTAGTAACAATTATTAAATATTTAGTATTTATTACAAAATGTTTGGTGCTTGTAATTAAATTTGATAAATATTACTAAATCAAGCAAATCAACTTTATCAGATATTTGGTAGCCATCACCAAATCATTTAGTTGGCTGAACTAAATAATTTGGTGATGGTTACCAAATATCTGATAAAGTTGATTTGCTTGATTTAGTAATAAAAAAGACCGTGTAAATTCTGTTGTTGACGTTATTAAAAACTTTGAATTCAATATCTTCCATATGTCTGAAGACATTGTTGAGGAGGCGCGTAGCCGTATCTCTAATTCTTTATTTAAGTTTCTGCGAAAGGTTAGACATACTAATTGTATTGACAGGATCATATTACAGGAATTTAAATTTTGCAAGAGATTTCTTCGGAATAATACTGATGTTTTTGTTACCAAGGCTGATAAGGGCCAGGTCACTGTTATTATGGATAGAAATACATATATCAATAGTATGACGGACTTACTCAATATGATAGTTCTACGTATAAAAAACTTAAAAAGGACCCTTTAGGAAAAATAACATTTAAAATTAAAGATCTGGCCAAAAGTCTTGGTTTAGCATGAACATTATTAGTGAACACGTTTTTAACCAACTTAATTGTACTAATGGGAACCTCCCACTTTGTTACGGACTCCCGAAGATTCATAAGGATGGCTCACCACTACGGATTATTGTTTCTACTTTGGGGAGTCCTTTATATAATATGGCCAATCTTTTACATAAAATCTTGGAAAAATCTGTTCCTAAACCTGAGTCTTATATTAAAGATGGTTGGTCTTTCGTAGAACTAATTAAAGACGTAAGAATTGGGGAGAATGATGTTTTGATATCTTTGGATGTCACCTCTCTTTTCACAAATATTCCTAAAGATCTTGTACTTAGAGCTATTGAAAAGAGGTGGAATTACATCTCCACAGAAACTAGTCTCAGCCTTCCTCAATTCTTGCTTGCTGTTGATTTAATTCTAAGTTTTACTAGTTTTACGTTCAATGGTCAGGTATATGAGCAAATCTTCGGCACTCCGATGGGTTCTCCTCTTTCTCCTATTTTAGCTGACATTGTTATGGATGATTTGGAGACACATTGTTTGCGATTACTCAGTTTCCATATTTCCTTTTTTAAAAGATACGTAGATGACATTTTCGTGATTGTTCCTAGGTCGGGGATTGATGAGTTGTTGGATGTTTTCAATGGTTATCACTCTAGATTAAAATTTACATACGAATTGGAGAATAATTGTTCTTTAAGTTTTCTTGACACTACAGTGATTCGAGAGTGAAACGTTTTACTCACGAATTGGTATCGGAAACCTACTTTCTCAGGACGATATATAAATTATTATTCAAACCACCCCCTCAAATACAAAGTTAACATTATACGTAATCTTGTTGACCGAGCTATTCTCTTGTCTGACGCTCGTTTTCACAATTCTAATATAATCGAAATAAAAAAGATCCTTTCTAACAATTGTTATCCAACGAAAGTTGTTAATAAGTACATTAATGCCCGACTTAACGAATTACAGAATAGAAATAATAATAGTAATGACTCTGCGACAATGCAACCCAAGATCCTTTAAAATTTATTACTATACCGTTCGTCAAAGGTCTTAGCGGAGATGTTGGCCGTACAATGCGTGACGCTAAATTTAGAGTACTTCTCACTATTCCGAAGAAATTAGATTGTGTTATTAGAAAAGGAAAAGATAAGCTTCAAGATCTTAAACAGACTGAGTTGGTATATAAGATTGATTGTGCAAATTGTAATGCCACATATATTGGACAAACTAAGAGGCACTTAGAGACACTCATTAATGAACATATCTGTGATATCAATAAGAATGTCGACAATCATTCCGTTGTCAGTAAGCACCGTCTCACTTACAATCATAATTTTAATTGGCATCAACCTAAGGTTTTATATAAGGAGAGGCATCTTAAGAAAAAAGAAATCTCCGAAATGTTTTTTATCAAAAAATATGATTGCACAATCAATCTTCAAAAAGACACTGAAAATCTACCTGGGACTTATGAACGGGTTATTAGCGCCACTTAGTTTGCACTTTTTGCTTTTCGTGCTGTTCGTTTTTATTTGAGAACACTTATTGTCTTTGGGCTTTTATTCTCAGTGTGACTTTGACTGTTATACTGTTGGGATGTGTTCTCGGATATGGCTTGCGACGTTTTTCTTTTCACGTTACACCTCGTTTATATTTTTTCTTGACGCTCTTGATTGTAAGCCTTTTTAATTGTATTTATTTTATTTGTATTTTTAACTTTGACTTATGATTAACTTTTTTATGACTTTTCTTTTTGACTCTTGTTCTCACTGTCGATATGTCGACTTTTAATTTTTAGCTTCACGTTCGTATGACGTAGTTAGGGCACAATGTCAACGACGTTTTGGATTGTTTGCGGATGCTTTAATTTTGTAATTCTCACTGGAAAAGAACCAAATTGCGGTCGAAACGTCGTGAATTAAATATATTGGATTTTTGGCCAGTCAGGTCGACTAATAACGACTTTTATTTTGATTTAGTAATATTTATCAAATATTTAATTACAATCACCAAACATTTTGTAATACATACTACATATATAGCCAACATATTTGGCGAAGCAGTTGGTAGTTATTACCAAATGTTTAATCTTGTCTACGTAGTGTTTGTCAGAATGGAACCGCGGCGCCACATGGTGGGGGATACGCACACGAAGTTGCACGAAGTACGACGCGGCGTCGGACGCACACGGGCAAGGGCTCGCAAGCCCGTGCCTGTCACTGTTTGTGCACGAACCGAACACTCGTCTTCGTGTGCGTATCCCTATCACTCGTACGGCCTCCATTCTGGGCACCAAGACTCTGTCCATGGCATGGATCTGAAGTCTCGTCCGTTGTAGCGCGAGGTTCAGTGCGTCAAATCGAAGTTGAAGTATCTGAACTTGGCCAGTCGCCGGTTTTTCGGTAATCGTCTTGACGTCTTTGGATGTTGAAGGTAACTGTTTCACCTCTTCACGTATAACTTACTGTTACTGCGTGTATCGTATGGAAGCACGTGCTCCCGGAAATTCAACATTTTTAAGGCGTTATTCGCTTAACTTTGCGTTCGAGGGCTAAAGTACGTAGCAATATACGACAGTCGTATTATAGTCGTGGACGTAAATAACGCACAAGCTTTGGCGTAATGTGACAGTATGCCAAAGCTTGTGAGTTATTTATTACGTCGACGACTATTTCTTCGACATGAAATGGCGCCCAATCCCATTTCGATTTGGCCATCGACGACTACGACTGTCGTATATCGCTACGTTATGTATATACTTAATTTACCCTTTACGTGGAAAAATTCTCGTGTAAAGCAGTTTAAAATGACCGCATATATGATCAAGTATCCTTTTGTGTCCTTAAGAACAGAAACGACTCTAATTATTGGTCAAAATTTTGTGGATAAAACATTTATCGTTCGAAAAAATGGATATTCTTTTGAAGAATTGGGGATTGTCTCATCTCTATGATATTTTTCAAGATAAGTCGAATTTAATTTATTATTTCTTTTCAAGAAGTGATAATTTCTTTATAACATAACCATAATATTACCTCGTGTTATTATTTAACCAAATTCGGATAGTCGGATATTTTCGTCCTGCGCATATCTCTTGAACCTTATCATGTGTCATAATAAATAGATAAATTTTTATAAAGTATAATATGTAAAAAAATATAACAATGTGTAATTTATAATGCAACTATATAAATAATTACATATTTAGACTCGTTAATGATTGCATTATCCTCGTATAACTCGTTATTTGTCTTATTTTAATTACTAAAGTCTGATGTGTATTTGTGAATACATTTGACAATTGATCTTACATTTTATATTTTCTTCATGCAGCGAATGATATTAAAAGCATGGATGATTTGAGTGATCTTTTGAATGAATGTAACTCATCTGATTTCCATCAATTGATTCCTAATGTTCTACATCGAATAAAACTTCGTAAACACTTCTATGAATACGTATGTTTCCTTAAACTTTTCCTCTAATTCTTCATATTTTATAGTTATATAAACTGACACTCTCTGCTTCTTATTATTTTTACAGAGTTGCAATAAGACGGTCGACTTAGGTTCTACAAGTCCCAATGCAGGGAATGATGATACAAATAATTCAATTCTTGTCGATGTAAGAAATCTTCCAGAAAAAACTGAGAATGCCAATGTCATCGAAGATATTAGCGATGACTGTCAAAGTGTGAATTGTCTAATGGAAAATAAAGAAAGACAACCATGTGAACCACCTCCGAAGAAAATAATACCATATGTCAAGAGAGTACAATTCAATTTAAAGGATGTATTATCAACAACCGGTTTTGGTAGTTCTCTGCTGTTGATAAATAAACACGGAGGAAATATTACATCTCAATGCCAATCCATTTTGTGCGATATCATTATATCATATTTTTTGAATTTAAATATTAGGTATGTTTATATTTTATTTAGTCTATACATTTTTATTATATGTTATACATTTTATTATGTTATGTATTTACTTTACAATCCATTATCTTATCTGTTTTATACGTTATTTATATATCTTTTATGATCTTTATTGAATTATTATCAAGAGACACGGTAGTGTCTCGCGCCAAGTACGCGCGGAGCGAGACAGCCGTGGCTCTATATACGCGACGCGACGAGTTGCGAGTACCCGAGATTTTTAGATCTCGATAACCAGTGAACGGATCAAGTTCTAACTAGGCTTATCGTAAAGCTTGGACCAAATTTATATAAGAAAAGTGTTTTTATTTTTCCGCTACGTGCCCTACGAGAGGAGATATTACGATGCATAGGATAAAGTGTGAAATTTTCAATTAAGATACGTCATCGTCGTCCCCCAGATCGTGACTTTCACACTCTCGCCACGGCGCGCCGTGGCACCACGGGTAGCGCGTCACTTTCACAATCTTGACGTTAATAGCGCTATTTTCCATTTTAGAGCAACAAAGTGTCGCCAGCGGTGCACTTGGTGTACTGAGTGCAGTCGCACCTCCGGCGCCCCGCGGCCCGGCGGTATGACAGCGCGGAGCGAGATAACCTACGCGGCTGGATCGACTCGGGCTTTGCGCGATTCGGGAGTGTGTGTGTAGTGAAAAACGTTCAAGTCCGGCTCGCCAATAAATAAATAAATCGCGTTCGCGAGAGAGAGCGAGAGAGCGATATTGCCAGTCTCGAGCGTCTCCATGACAACGAAAGAGACAGCATGTTTATGTGCAGTGACGTGACTGACGTGTACGTTAGTTGGTGCGCGAGGCTGCGTTTACATTTATCGTAATGTTAAGTTCCTTACGACGATTGTAACGCTCGACAGCTATCGTAACCTCATTATATGAGTTGACTCAACTTGAACTCGGAAGATTGTGACACTTGTCTAGCGTTACAACAGTATAACCTAACATGTCAGCCTTCTCGACGCGCGAAGAAAAGTGTGTTTATAGTTAGATATATTAACATAGATATATTGTTTACGACAGCTTAATTCTTTGCTTACGATCACGATTGCAGCGTTACGATGGATGAAGCTCATTACGACGATCGTAACGTTCGTCGTGACAGTTATCGTATGAATTATTAAGGTGCGTCTACATCTATCGTAACGCTGCGATCGTGGTCGTAAGCAAAGAAGCTTTCGTAAACAATAGCGTGGGTGAGATGTTACGAGACGGGCTCGGCGTCCGACGAGCCAAATTTCGGGACTATTCGGGAGTGTGTGTGTGGTGAAAAACGTTTGAGTCCGGCTCGCGAATCAAACTCGTACATGTTATGGGCCGCTTTAGACGTCCGCGTCGTCGAGAAATATTCCGTCCGCGTCGTCGCGTCCGAACACTCCGAACGAAGTGCAGTGCTGGAGTGACAGAGTTCGCGCCTTGCGGATGGCTGGTTCTTGGGATACACCCTGTGCGAGGGTCGCGAGGTTATATCTATCGTACGTATTGCTCTTTCTCGCGGTCACGCTCGCGTTCCCCGCTCGCGTTCTCTCTCTCTCTCTCTCTCTCTCTCTCTCTCTCTCTCTCTCTCTCTCTCTCTCTCTCTCTCTCTCTCTCTCTCTCTCTCTCTTTTTCTCTAATAATGACTATCAAATATATCTGATAAAATTAAGTCTAAATATTTTTTGTATTATATTTTGTATATAACACAAAAATTATATCTGACAGTGACATCCTTAATTAAATGTGCAGTGTAGTTTGTATTATAAATTATTAATTGCCTTATTTTGTTAACAAACTTTACTATACATATATTATCTACTATGAAATTCTGCCAATAGCATCGTACATGCCAAATTCTGTATCAAATCTGTTTTTCTTTCGACAAAATTTATTTATAGCAAACACTGCATAATGCAGTGCATAATGCATAATGCTCTCGACAAATTTGACTTTGCCTAATATATTCATATTTTGTGTCTTAATTTTTTTAATGATTTATAAATTTATACAAACTACACTGCACATTTAAGGATGTCAAACTCTCAGATATAATTCTTGTAAGTTATAATCCAAAAAATATTTACATTTGATTTTATCAGACATAAATGTCGATGTCGATAGACATTATGGCGTTTGATGTATCTATAACAAAAAGGGGTGATATCCGTACAAAATTACCTTTTACAAAAAGGTAAAAAAAAGACGCCAAGCACGCGTGGTGTACCTTGAAAAAATCGAAGTAGTTATCTTTGTACCTCGAAAAAATCCAAGTAATAGCTTTACCTTAAAAAAATCAAAGTAATATATTTACCTTGAAAAAATTGAAGTAATATATTTATTACAAAAAAAAGAAATGATATCTTTAAATTATGCGCCAATTAAATATATATTATATCGAAAAATAACTATTGTTCTTTTAAAAAATGTATTCCCATTAAAGTGAAAAAATTAATATAAAATGTGAAAAATTTTAGTGAAAAAAACTTGGCGCTGCCAAATTTTGAAATATTTGAAAACAATAAATAACTAATTTTAAATTTTAAATTAATAATTACAATGTGAATGTAGAGACTTTCACACATTAATTTAAAGTACTTTTTCCATTTATAGAAATTGTTTCATTAATATATATTATTATGTTTAGCAGCGCCAAGTTTTTTTCACTAAAATTTTTCACATTTTATATTAATTTTTTCACTTTAATGGGAATACATTTTTTAAAAGAACAATAGTTATTTTTCGATATAATATATATTTAATTGGCGCATAATTTAAAGATATCATTTCTTTTTTTTGTAATACAATTACACATGTATAATTTTTATAACAATTTTTATAAGAAACAAAAAATTTTTATAATAATCTTAAATAATTTTTGTAATATTATTTAAAAAATTTTCTGGCATGTTTTTATGGCATAGCTTATTTTGTAATACTTTGATACTAATGATAAGTTTTTTAAACATTTTTTTTATTTTAGTAAATAAAAATATTTATTATGTTTTACACGTAAATAAATATAATAAATCTGGACTGATTCTTTGTTAAAATATAATAATATTAACATAAAACAATAATTTTTATATAGAAATAATTGCTTAATACAAATACAAATACAAATCGTTTTTATTTGTTCTTTTCACATTTACTAAAGTTTCTCAATTGATATCAAATAATTTATATTTACTATATCTGTATCGATATTTACCGTGTTAAATTTTATTCTTTTACAGAACACTCCAGAACGAAGATTTTTCCAAAATTACAGATGAAATAATCGAGTTATTTCCAAAAGAATGCAGTAAAGAAACGTACTATATGCCACCTATACGAAAGAAGTATTCGAGAAATGATAAACCTGGTATCTCAAGAGGAAAATTAGTCGATAAATATCGTAATGCACTAAAATTTATCCATTCTGCTGAAAAGCTGGAAAAGGACAATCCCATTGAACAAAATGTTGTAAACCTAGGTATTTTATTTTTTACTAAGATTAAAAATTGAAATTTTTTTAAATATAACTGGTCCAACAAATGCTTATTTTTTCAATGCTTCAGCTGATGATCAACAAACTGCAGAATAAAATAGAATTTGGTTGATCCATAACCAGAAACCACAGGAAGAGGTTGATAAAAAATGGGATGCATCATATACATTACGCGTTGAGGATTGCGCTAATAAAACATACAAAAATGTTAGTGATATATTTATAAAGTGGCCCATATTAAAATTGGATTCTTCTTATGTATTGGTATGTACTTAATCGTTTTATGTACATTGTTTTATAAAAAAATTATAAAATAAAAAGTCACGTTAAGGAAAAATTGTAATAGTTATATATTTACTTCTTAAATTTATATACTTAATATTATTTATATAATTATGTACTGAACCAAAAAAAAGTATTTTAAGGTTTAGTAACGCGATCGGATGATAGTTTCGTTTTGTATGTTTTCTCTGCAGTTTTTGGAGTACCAAGTTCACATAGGTATGAACATTTCTATTTGTTTTTATAGATTGAAAGAGATTTTGATACAAAATTCCCTGAATGTAAAGAACGATTGATGAGATCTTGGGACGTCAACTTCGAAAAGTTTCTCAACTATTTCAAAAAAGTCTATCTACAGGGGACAGCATTTATGAAACTTTAATGAATGCACAGTCTGTAAAATTGGGTGAATATTCCTGCATTACAGATTTGATCTTAATTTATAATATGCAAGTAATATAAACACAATACTCTATTAATACATTATATCCATTTCTTTATTATAGATTCGAAAACAGCCCTTCAAATATGGCTTTTAGCAAGTGTTGTAGCTCCTAAGTCATGTAAAATTATATTTAAGATTGGAAACAAGAGAAGAATGTGGAAACCGATAATATCGGAAAGTCAAGAAGGAATTCTAGTACACTGCAAAGTAAGTTAATTTCCATTCTAATTTGTTTCTGAACATCCAAAACAAAAATATCCGAATTGATATTTTATCAAGAGACACTGACGGGTTTATAGAACAGTTCTGTTACAACAGACGCTTGTACTTGGCGTCTCTTTTTACCTTTTCTCGAAAAGGTAATTGTTGAAGTTAAAATAACTTTATTTATAAACAGGTTTCTCACGATGTGTAACTTATTTTAGGTACATGGGGATATTGAAAAATATGTCAGGACAAACAAAGTAAAATGCTTCAAATGGATCTTACGATGCAACCTTTTATAATCGTCGTTGGACCAGAAATAACTGCAATTGAAAAAGTATACATCCGACTCGATACAACATTGTATTCTATGCCGACGGTATTAAAAGCATTGGATGTACTCTTCAAGATTTTTTTAACATTTAATGCGTGTTATCCGAAAAAATGTGAAAATGTGTGGTATTTAATCCAGTGGGGAATTTATGAGATCCACACGATTTGGGACGAGAACATTCCTTTTCTGTGTACTGCATTAAATCAAATGAAAAGAGGTTAGTGTTCTTCATTGCATATATATACATCATTGCATATATATCTATTTTTATTTTCCAAATGTATAATCATGTTATTGTAAACGTATTAGGTATTTTTTATTCAGTAATATTGATTCACTCCTATTGTATATATATATATATAATATATATAATATATGTATCCTGTATTGTAATACCGCTAAGCTTGTTTTTCTCATTACTATTTTGTTGCATTAGCTACAATTGGTTTTCCTAAGTAACTACAAGCGTCTTTTTGAAACATAAAACATAACGCTGTAAAAAATAATAGTTTTTCAAATACTAACATCGCATTAAAGAGCGCTGCAGCAAAATGAATTGTCGAATTTGTTTTAAAAAGATTTTCGGAGATACTCGAGCACATATGAAACATCTGAAATTATATCATCCATTTGAGATGACATACAAATGTATTTATTCTAAATGTTATCGAATATTCCCTTCTTTTTTTTTCATTACAAAAGCACTTAAGTACTTGTTCATTCCAAATACATCAATTACAAGACACAACTGAAAGGAAAACGCAAGATGATTCATCATCACAGACGTCTGTAATATTTAAAATGGAAAACATACCAGAAAGTAATAATACATGTAATAATACTAATAATTCTGTAATTGAAGAAAATATTGAATTTAACGATATTGAAAATTGTGTGCTAAAATTCATCGCTCAATTATATCAGAAACCCATTTCCCGCTTGATAGTTCAGACAATTATAGAAGAATTTCAAGATACAATTCAGAATGTTTTTGAACATTTTCTTCAACAATTACAATCACAGTTGCCTTCTGATTTACATAATTTTGATAATTGTTTTAAGATATCCACGTTGGAAAATATTGGTACTGAGTATAAAAGATTCCACTATCTCCAAAAATCTAAGTATTTTATTTCTCCACAATCATTCTTTATTGGAGAATTGTACAGTAATAAAAAAGGAGGACAAAACACAGTTCTCACTGTTGAAAAATGTGAAGGTCAAATCATATCTATGCGTGAAACATTAAAAACCCTCTTAGAATTACCTGGTTTATACAAAAAATTATTATCCGTTCTTAAATCTGATATCGCTGCAACATACATTGACAGGACGTATACAAGTGTTTGCGATGGTAGGTACTATTTGGAAATCTATTACAGAGCATTATCCAAATAAAACAATTATACCTTTATTTTTATACTACGATGATTTCGAAACGAATAATCCTTTAGGATCTGCAACAGGGATTTATAAAGTAGGAGCACTTTATTTTTCGATCGCAATTTTGCCTCCGCAATATGCTTCGTTATTAGAGAATATTTTTTTAGTCGAACTGATAAATTCATCAGATCGAACATATTTTGGGAACGAAAAATGCTTTCGACGTGTAATAGAGGAATTAAAATATTTAAGTAATAACGGAATTGTTATTTGTGATGCAAATGGTTCTGAACATATTGTTTATTTCGTCGTAATAGCACTTTTAGGTGATAATTTAGGACTTAATGGCCTTCTAGGTTTCAATGAGAGTTTTTCCAGCGATTATTTTTGTCGAATTTGTCGTGCTATAAAATCAAATACGCGTTCTGCAACTTCCGAAGACGAAAGTTTATTACGTACCCCACAAAATTATTGCAAAGATGTTTCAAAATTGGCACACGGTGTAAAAGAGGAGTGTATATTTAATGAAATCCCTCATTTTGATTGTTCGATAAATATAACTTGCGATATAATGCATGATCTTTTCGAAGGTGTTTGCAGATATAATCTTGCAAAAATAATTCAATATTTTCTAAAGGAGAATTTTTTCACAATAGAACACCTAAATGAAAGAATTAAATACTTTAATCATTAATCAAATTTCGATAAAGGAAACAAAATGCCGTTGATAAAAACTGATTATTTGAAAAAAGGATATCTAATAATGACAGCAGCAGAAATGTCTGCAATGATTTGCTACTTAACTTTTATTATAGGAGATCTAGTTCCTTATGACGATAAAGTTTGGGATTTCTACCTCACACTTTGTGAAATTTGTAACATTGTAACAGATAGAATTATATCAGATGCTCAAGTAAACTACCTTAAATGGTTAATAATTTCCCATCATGAAATGTACATAGAACTGTTCAATGATTACCTAAAACCCAAATTTCATTTTTTGGTACATTACCCAGAAATTATTCGAAAAATGGGACCTCTTAAAAATTTATCTTCCATTCGATATGAGGGAATTCATAAAATTTCGAAGACTTATGCGTCTATCGTAACGTCAAGGAAAAATATAACATTAAAATTAGCGCTCAACGTATAATTGCATTCGAGTTATAGATTTATTTGTAAAAAAGGACTTGAAAATATAATTAAAATAGGTCCAGAAAAAAGATTAGTGTCAAGTGATTCGGATGCGCACTTAATAGCACTCATTCGTACAAAGCCAGTGTTCTCAACAACTCGTCCCAAATCGATTCTTATAAATGTATCCCAAACAGATGATAGCATTTTAATGGAAGTTGCAAGAATTCGATATAACAGCGTTATATTTAAACCTAAATATGTAATAATTTCTAATACCGATGAAAATAATTTGTCATTCGGAATAATAAAACGTATTATTTTAAAGAACAGAGAATTTTTTTATGTTATATATGAAAAGTGTATTATTTTAGGTTTGGATACTCATTTCAAAGCTTACGAAATTGAACTACCACACGAGAATAGTTCATATGAAATTTATACAGTTGATGCTTCGAAAGTATGTTATGTGAAAACATGCAATTTCCATATTTCAGGCGAAGGTCGATATTTTGTTTTAATGTTCAATGTTTAATAAATAAAACTATTGTAATACAACTTGACTGTACAATATAAAAATATTGTAAACAACTTGTTTAGAAAAATACTGTAATAAATATTTTTCAATACTTCAATATTGACTTTTTCTTTATTTCATATTTTACCATTTTAAAGATATTTTTTATTTACTGATAAATAGACATCGGATTTTTCATATGCAGATTGATGGAAAAGAGCAATTAATAAAGATTGTGTGTTATTTATAATATCAAACATTATAAATAACATAATCTTAGTTATTAATTGCTCTTTTCCACCAATCTGCATATGAAAAATCCGATGTCTACAGTAATAAAATTACTCAATAATTTATTTATGTCAATCAAATATTTAGTAATAGTAAACAAATTACTCATTTTTTTAAATTAAATATGTAGTTCTAACAATCAAATGTTTAGTAACTATTACAAAATTGCTTATTCTTTCAAATCTAATATTTGGTAATAGTTACCATAATTGTTTACTACTTAGTTCAATATTTGGTAACAGTTACCATATTAGTTTACTATTTACTTTAACATTTAGTAACAGTTACCATATTTATTTACTATTTAGTTTAATATTTAGTAACAGTTACCATATTTGTTAATTTTTTGTTACCACGATTTGGTTATAATTACCTAATATCTGATAGTACTTACCAATTTTCTTATTTCTTGCTATCAAAATTTGGTTACAGTTATTAAAGTTTCGTTGAAAAAACCAAATTTGTAGTTGAGTGAATTAAATTTAAGTTCTCTGAATTAAATATTTTGTTCGCCCAACTAATTCTTTTTGTAATTGTTACCAAGCATTTAATTGGCACTATTTACCTATATAATTTAGTAATTGTTACTAAATTCTAGTATTTATTACTAAATCCTTTTTTTCGGTGCGTATAGCAATGTTAGGCATAACATTGCGTACAGACGAATGTTCAACGACATTAGAAATCAAGCAGAACATATCATCGGATACTTACGATTGAAAGAGACTCAAGATATGATACTACACGCATCCTGAATTCTGCAATAATGTTGTGTCGATGTTATTCGAAATATGATATATGATAATGAGATGGAAATAAATAGGGGGATTCAAATAAGGTCGAGGTTAACGGTTTAACAGGTTATGTCGGGTTAAAAAGTTAATTCTTTGTAGGTTAGAAAAAGACAAAGAGTGAGTTTAACCCAACATAACCTATACATAACCTGTCAAACCGTTAACCTCAACTTATTTGAATCCCCCTAATATGGCTAATTGTAAGACCGACGATCAATGGGTTCTCATCCGCGACACGGATAAAATGTTCATAAACTTGTACACACAGCGGTTATGGTCATGGCATACCCGAGACCAAACCATTTGACTTTAAATTTTTTTTGGGGGGGAGGGGAATATGTACTGTGCGACAAAAGCATCGTGGAGAAAAAACGATCCGGAATTCGATAGAACTTCGAGTAAATTGCAGATATTAAACGCATTGTCATATGTGATAAAAAAATATCAAACCTTTAGGAAGAGAAACTATTAGGTCCTGTGGATTCCATGATTTCCTTTTCCCGCGGAAATCTGACAAAAGTATAAAATAAGATTTTAGAATTAAAAATAAGCAAACCAGAACGAATTAACCAAGTTCCAATCTATCCACCATATAGTCTTGTTTTATCCCTTCCTTTATTTTTATTCACACAAGTCTTCTCTTCAAACTCTCGAATTCCTGGACGTACTCCTACCCTTCACAATTAAACCTCTTCATAGTAATTGGATAACTTAAAAACAACCATTATACATAGACCATATAGAAGTGAAATAAACCAGAATTACAATATATAAAAAAATTAAATAGAATTGTCTTTCAATCTATATCTTCATCAGTGGTACTTCAAGTTAGCTGATTATATATGCCAAGTTACGTATCCTGTAAAAACAAACAATAGGGGTATTCAAATAAGTTGAGTTTAACGGTTTGACAGGTTATGTATAGGTTATGTCGGGTTAAACTCACTCTTCGTCTTTTTCTAACCTACAAAGAATTAACTTTTTAACCCGACATAACCTGTCAAACCGTTAAACTCTAACTTATTTGAATACCCCTAATATGTATTATATAAATCACCTCATACTCTACCAAAAAGATTACAAAGCTTATTCTAACATAAACTTTGATGCTTATGATCTCATGGTATTAAATAATTATACATTGTTCGAGGAATATGCTCTATGTATACAAACTGTAGCGAAAGAATCCCTTTATTATGGTCTGTGCGAGAAAAAAATTAGATTTACAGTATTAAAATCAGATCCAGAAAATAAAAAGACAAAAAACGGAAGAAAATGTGGACAAAGAAGGATTTTCGTTTGTGATATAGTTCAACCTATATTACAAAGTTCACGTGACGTGATATAACGTCAACGTTCAGACCAGCACAGCCTTTTTATTTCGATAAATAAAAGCTTGTTTGGACATTTAGGGTAGAGTTTTGCCGCCAATTTTACAAGCGACACAACAGGTGACCTGTCCTTACAATAAAGAAGCAAACATTGTATAAGATAAAACAAAATTATCTTAATAATTTATGCGATGAGAAGCCCTCGCAGCTTTGAAAGATAGAATTTGAATATGTAACGTTAGTGAAGAACCTGGATTTTGATTACGGTATGGTCAAAGACGTGGCAAAGAATTTTTTCATTTTTAGTTCGGTTCCGTATTTAATTTTTCGTTTATCAGTTACATTTTATTTTCTATTTTTTTTTTTCCCCCGTTTTTCGTACGTATTGTTTTTAGTTTTTATCGCATTTTATTCGCGAGTAATTGTGAATTTTTTTTAATTAAACACCTTGGATTTTTATCATGTCTGCGCGTGGAAGACGATTAATAACAGATAAGGATGTTTTATTTGATGTATTAATTAAATATAAAGACCGCTTGATAATGGACGGTCAGAAAGTTGCTTCGAAAACAGATGGTATTTGGGAAATAATATCAAAAAAATTAGATAAGATGTTGCCAAGTTCGTTATATACATTTGTTTCATGCAATGAACGTAAAATCAGAGATAAATTAACTGTCCGTCCCTCTGTCTCTCCTTGTCAGCCAATAGATATTGTCGAACATAGTATTCCAGAAGTATCGAGCATTGCTAGTGTTTCTAGAAGTGATTTAACAGTAAATGATTCCACGATAAACGATTCAAATATGCCCGTAAATAATGTCGATGGTGTATTAACATTTACTATTACCATGGCAAAGGCTGATTTTAATGCCATGATAATTCATAAAACATACAGACGAAGAGAAAAAGGTCGACCTCCTTCAACGCGTCAATATACTGTATTGCAACCCGGTACGTGGCAGCAAGTATTTACCGAGAAAATTTGGGAAAGTGTAAAACTGTCGTGCGGATTTAATTTTAGACGACATAAATTAATGAGCAATGGAGAATCGGGATACGCGTATGGTACATGCAAATGTGGCTCATTTATAAAATGTAAGATTGACAATACGAAGGAGCTAATTACGGAAATAAAATGTAAGTTTTTTGAAGGAGAAAAAGAAGGACGCTGTGGAAAGCGATATTTAAGAAATCCTGTTAGACAAGCTGTTGTGGATAAATTACAAGGAAAAAGTATAATAAAATACAGAGTTGAAATGGCAGAGAAGTTAATGGAAAATGATGATAATGTTGAACCTCCGCATTTATTTGATGCAAATGTTCTACGAGTTGCCAAACAGAATATTAAAGAAAAAAGCTATTTTGATAAAGATCCAATAAAAGCTTTAGGAATTATGCAATTAGGTCTATTGAAGAACATTATTCATAATATTGGCTTAAATCCATTTTATGTGCATTATTGGTCAAATTATCAGTTGGCTGTATATAGAACATACACATCAGATGAGACAGCTTATATATATATTGATGCAACTGGAAGTACTGTAACCAAAATTAAAAGACCTGACAAATCAAAAACAGGACACATATTTTTATATAATTGTGTTGCTAATTCTGAAAAAAGTGGTCTTTTTCCAGTAACACAAATGTTGTCTGAAAGACACAATACAAATGCTATTCAGTAGTGGCTGTTGGAATGGACACAATCCGGCGCACCAAGACCACGTGAAGTTGTATGCGATTTTTCCCGAGCATTATTAACAGCCGCCGTAAGAAGTTTTTCTAATTATTCTACGCTTGACGAATATGCAGACGCCTGTAAAGAAGGTAATTTCAAATTTTTTAAAGAATTTACGTCCACGCATAAAACAATTTTTATTTACATGCAATAGGACAATTAATTTTATGTCGAGATATTGAGACTGCAGAGGAAATAATAAAAGGAATTTTAATTATTTGTCAAAGCGAGACAGAAGGTAACACAAGAGAGAATAAAAGAACAATATGCGAGGAATATAAAATGAAAATGAAAAATTTTTTTACACAATATTCTGAAGATGGAAGGACTGAGAATATAAACAAATATAATGATGTAGAAGATGAAGAAGGAAATTTCAATAAGTGGAGTCATTGGGCAAAAAACATAAATGATAAAGTCGAAATTTTACTGGCTGATAATGAGGGAGACAGAGAAAATGCTCATTACATACCAAAATTAGCTGATTATCTTATGAGAGATATCAAATTGCTGCCTTTATGGTCTTGCGTATGCCGAGATAAGTTTGGATATGGTAGAATACCTGCCAGCAGTGCTTCCGTAGAAAGTGATTTCAATATAATAAAAAATATTATGTTAAAGACAGAAAAAACACCTATGCGTGCGGATGAATTTGACAAAGCACATGGATTTTATAAGCGGTCGCTTAAAAATAGCTCACGCAAATACCCAAAACCCTGATTTAAGAGATACCAGAGTAGAAGAAACTATATTACTCCAAGTCCAAGAGATACAAGAGTAGAAGAAAATATTCGTCCAAATCAAGATGATAATGAGATTGTCATGGAAGATAATGCAAAAAACAAGAAAAAATGTCCAGCTTGTGAAAACGGACATGAACCGACTGGTGGACATGCATGTTATGTATGCAAGAAATTGGTGCATGCCCTGGATGGATGCTCTATGCCAATTGGAGAAGAAGGATATGGACAGCAGCGAATATGCATGGACTGCCACAACATAAACAACCTTCAAGATATAATTGCAACGAAGGAAGTTGAAGATTAGCGGGGTTTGGCTACAGCGGTCACAAAATCTAAAGGAAGATATTTACAAAAAGATAGTATACAACATGAATTTTTATTAGATACTAATATACGTAAGATACCAATAATAAAAAATGGGACTAATATGTCTTTAAAATCAGTTAAAATTGAAAAGAAAAATTATTCCTTAAGAAATACCTGTTCATTTGATAGCATTTTACAATTATTTATTGATGCTTATTTTGATACAGAGACAATTAAAGATCTTATACGAAATGAAACAGATTTTAAATTTTTTGAATTAATTAATGAAATGGTATCTTACGGTACAAAAAGATCATCGTATAGACTTCGTGCGATGATTTTAAAAGAAATATTTTCAAGCAAAATATTACCAAATAATTGTATGCTTATTAATTGTAAAGTAACAATTGGCTTTTTATGCGGAAAATTGTTTCAGAACTATGCATCATTCAAGGAAACATCTAAATGTGAAAAAGGTTGTCCTGAGAGAGTAAAAACATTACCAGTGGTACAAGTTAAACTGGAAGCGTTATTAGAAAACAATGTTAATCAAATCGAAGAGGACATTACAATTCAAGGATTTCGTTCTTGTATTCAACTGAATTGTGACGGATTGGAAAGTACTACAATTTCCGACATAGGTATGTGTTTATGTTTATTATATGATTTTACTAGTATAATATATAATATACAATACCTACAAATTTTCAAATCATTCAATATCTAAAAAATATTTTTTTATTACATTTGAAATTTATTATTACTTAACAAGAATGTTTTAAAAATAAATACATCTACATGATGCAAAGTTTTAATTTGCACTCTAATCTTTTCTTTAAACTAAGTTTAAAATAAAAGTGGTCTTTAAATTAATAAAATTTAATAAAAAAGTAAAATTACGGTTTTAAAAAAATTTCGATTATTAATTTAATTTTTTAAATATGAAAACAACAATATAAAGTGTAATGAAAAAATATAATAAAATTAAATCATGGAAAACAACTAAATATTTTAAATACTGATTCAAACTTAAGATTAATATTAATAAAATTTAATAAAAAAATAAAGTGTACTCTTTTAATTTTCAGGGCGGTTTATCTTAATGGAGATGTATTCTACTTCTGGTGATAAAGAACAGTTTGCTGTGCAACTGAAAGATATACCAAAGAAAGTCAAATTTTCTTTTATGACGGATAAATATAGTCTCGCCGGAATGGTCAATTTTAAACCACCTGCAAAGCAAACTAGACGTTCAACGGATTATCAAGATATTGGTCACTACACTGCTATCAGTTATCGACGTAATAAATGGATACAGTATGACGATTGTAAAGATGCAGAAAAAACTTTAAATGACAATTATATTGCTAGTCCACATATTATTTTGTATATCGCATAATAGTTTTATAGAAAAGTACATTAATATGTTTAATAATTTATTTAGAACTTTTAATAGGATTCTTTAGAAGTAATATATAAAATGATAATTTTGCAAATTACTTATGTTAACAATATACATATATATTAAAATATAAATGCGTTCGCGTAATGATCGTATGAGAGGGGTGTGTGAAGTTGGCACCCCTACATTAAAATTCGATAGTTCTGATTAGAGTTCCAGCTTCTTTTCGAAGAGTATGAGAGTATTTTTAAGTTTTTAGAAAGAGTTCTGGCGATTAAGGTAACGAAAACACCTTTTGAAAAAAGGGGGTGCCAACTTCACGACTTTTTTTATCGAATTTTGAGATCAAACAGTTCTGAATGGCCTAAACGCTTCATTTTGCGATTATCTAGAGTTCCTGATACATAAAAAATTTTTTTTATTAATTAAAAAAAAATAAAAAATTTTAAAAGTTCAATTTTGAGATCGAATAGTTCTGAATGGCTTAAACGCTTTATTTTTCGATTACCTAGAGTTCCTGATACATAAAAAATTTTTTTGGTGAAAGAAAATTTTCAATTATCGCGTTCAAATATCGATTATCTTGCAAACCGTTAGCCTAATCGCTTTGAGCCATAAGACTTTTTGTCACAACTCGTCGAGAATTAGCCAGAACGCTCGTCAGAACTACTCGAAACTCTGAAAAAATTTCTGACTTCGAAACTTAGAAAATTTTTGCGATCATTGTTTAAATATCTGGTATCTTGCAAACCGTTAGTCCAATTGCTTTGTGTCATAAGACTTTTCGTTAAAACTCGTCGAGAACTAGCCAGAACGCTTGTCAGAACTACTCGGAACTCTGAAAAAATTTTCGACTTTAGGACATAAAAAATTTTTGCGATTATCGTTTAAATATCTGGTATCTTGCAAACCGTTGGTCTAATCGTTTTGTGTCATAAGACTTTTTGTCAGAACTCGTCGAGAACTACTCAGAACTTTGATTAAAACTACTCGGAACTTTCAACAAATTTTCGACTTCGGGACTTATTATTGTAAGATGGTGAGATCGAAATATTTTTTAGTTTCAAGTAGTTCTGATTAGAGTTCTGGGTAGTTCTCGACGAGTTCTGACAAAAAATCTTATAACACAAAGCGATCGGACCAACGGTTTGCAAAATACCAGATTTTTTATCGATGATCGAAAATATTTTTAGTTCCGAGTAGTTCTGATTAAAGTTTTGGGTAGTTCTCGACGAGTTTTAACGAAAAGTCTTATGACACAAAGCGATTGGACCAACGGTTTGCAAGATACCAGATATTTAAACAATGATCGCAAAAATTTTCTAACAAAGTTCCGAAGTCAAAAATTTTTTCAGAGTTTCGAGTAGTTCTGACGAGCGTTCTGGCTAGTTCTCGACGAGTTGTGACAAAAAGTCTTATGGCTCAAAGCGATTAGGCTAACGGTTTGCAAGATAATCGATATTTGAACGCGATGATTAAAAATTTTCTTTCACCAAAAAAATTTTTTTAATTAATCCAAAAAATTTTTTATGTATCAGAAATTCTAGGTAATCGAAAAATAAAGCGTTTAAGCCATTCAGAACTATTTGGTCTCAAAATCAAATTTTCAAAATTTTTTATTTTTTTCTTAATTAATCAAAAAAATTTTTTATGTATCAGGAACTCTAGATAATCGCAAAATGAAGCGTTTAGGCCATTCAGAACTATTCGATCTCAAAATTCGATAAAAAAAAGTCGTGAAGTTGGCACCCCCTTTTTTCAAAAGGTGTTTTCGTTACCTTAATCGCCAGAACTCTTTCTAAAAACTTAAAAATACTCTCATACTCTTCGAAAAGAAGCTGGAACTCTAATCAGAACTATCGAATTTTAATGTAGGGGTGCCAACTTCACACACCCGTATGAGAGCGGGAACGATCGATCAGATACAGCAATATTTATATGCAAGTAAAATGTTATGCGTTCGCGCAATAATCACGGAGAAAATTTTATATTAAATTTTACTATGGTGTTGCACCAACTGCGGACCATCAAGGAGTACAAGTTTAAATGCTATAGTCTTATAGTAAAATTGTTATAACCATTTAATGCTATAAATTAAATGCTATGGTCATAACAATTTTACTATAAGACTTAGCATTTAAACTTTTACTCCTTTATGGTCCGCAGTTGGTGCGACACCATAGTAAAACTTAATATAAAATTTTCTCCGTGATCATATGAGAGCGGGAACGATTGATCAGATACAGCAAGTAATATTTATATGCAAGTAAAATGTTATACGTTCGCGCAATGACTAAAAGCGTAAACTGCAGTATTTACTTTCTTATTGACACTTTTTACATATACTAAAGCGTTCACGCAATGACTGCATAGAAGCGTGAATTGCAGTATTCACTTGCTTATTTTGTATATAATGTATAAAAAAAAATAAAGTATAAATAAATAAAATAAATGTGTACCTTTTTTTTTATGTCTTAATTTATACCTTTTAACTTTATCCTTTCTATTGATTGGTAAATACATATATAGATAAATAAATAATATAGATAGTATAATAATATAAATATCAAGATAATATAGAGAAGATGAAGAGAATGCTGAAAAGTTTGGAGAGGTATTTTGATAGAAAGAAGCTAAGAGTGAATGTAGGGAAAACAAAGATAATGAGGTTTAGGAAAGGGAAAGGTACAATGAAAAAAGTGGAGTAGAGATGAAATGGAGAAGAAGTAGAGGAGGTGAAAGAATTCTGTTATCTTGGTTACACATTCCAAAAGAATGGAGGACAGGAGGCGCATATAAAGAAAAGAGTTAGGAAAGCCGCTATAGCAATGAGACAGGTATGGGGAATAGGGAAAAGGGTATTCGGAGGAGATTGGATAAGAAGAATAAAGCTGTTCGACTCGTTGGTAGCAAGCATTGCATTGTATGGAGCAGAGATATGGGGGTGGAAAGAAAGAGAGAAAATAGAAAAAATACATGAAAGGTATATAAGGTGGACACTAGGCTTAAACTGGTGTACACCTGAATATATGGTGAGAGAGGAAACTAAGAGAGACAAGATAAGAATGAATGCTGGAAAAAGGGCGATGAAATACGAAGAAAAATTGGAGAAGGGAGAAGGAAATGAGATAGCAAGAGAATGCTGGAAAGAGGTAAAAGGGAATGTTATGAAGGAAAAGCCAAAATGGGAAGAGAAAAGAAGGAGCTTCTATGAACAAAGAGGATATGCAGCGGAGGAAATAGAAAGGAAAAGAGGAGAAGGATGGAGCAGTATAGAGGACATAACAAGAAGAGACAAGGACATACAGATTCAGGAGAGGAACGAAAGGGTAAGAGAGTTTAGATACAACAGATGGTACAGGGAGGTGGCAGAGAACAGAAGGCCGGACTAAGTCGAGTCGTCTATCCCCACCAAGCGATCAGAAGAAAGAGAAAGTCGAGTCGTCTATCCCCACCAAGCGATCAGAAGAGAGAGAGGACCGACCACCACGGATGTCTGCACCGTCGATCTTCTAAAGCCTTGTGTCCACGATGCTAGAACTGTGTCCGAGTTTCGGTTTAAGCCAATGAAATTGCTACTTTTCTGTAAGAGCTGCAAATTGATTGGCTTAAACCGAAACTCGGACGCAGTTCTAGCATCGTGTACACAAGGCTTAACGCGTGCTCTCACGGCAGGGGCCAGTCTATCTATATAAGTCTATGGTCGAACCGTTAAACTCTACTTATGTGAGTAACCCCAATATATACTTTAGTATTACCTGCCATTCCTTCTTTAGTTTCTCTGATTCGAACCCTTATAGCTTCTCCCGTCTGAACCAGGCTAAGTGCTCTCTACGAAGGACGATACGAAACTGAGGAAAGCTTCTTTGCAATAGAAAACAAAGTGATCTATAATTTCGCCTACTGAAAATTTCCTGAAACATAGACCAATAAGGTACAAGCCCATCTTGCGCCTTAATCTTCACACGCTTCGCCGCCTTTTCATCGCTCTGTTTGCAGAGGCGCCGCGCCGATGCCGTGTCAATGCCATGGCCGGGGGAGCGCCCCTCTCAACCGTCAAAACAAATTTGATTGAGTCTGTAGTGTGTCCATGTGTCTTCACGTAACGAAGACCAATGCAAATTCGATCACAAATGCACTGCACTTTTCCTGTCACAGTCATACCGACGATCAAATAAACAAGTAGAAATTATAGCCGCGCAATATAATTCCATTCTATCGCACATTAATCGAACGTTCCTACCATGGATGAACATGTACGTGTAATACAAACTAATATAATTGGTCACCACACTAATTGGTCAACATCGATAAACATTCTTATTTTATTCTTATATTATTTACACGTGCAATATGTTTTCATTAACATTTTTCATATTTTTTACTTACCTCCCGCACACTTGTACCTGTATCTGCATATCGTACTTGCAGTATGGTAAAAATTAACATCAATGCCGTAAATAAAAATAAAATGCATACGGTCCACACCCGCCTTAAACAATCAGCGAAAACAAACATTTGTCAAAATTTAAACATGAGAAACAAATTTGATATTTAAAATAAATTGATTCTATAGATAATGTAAAATATTCTTGTACCAATCACGCAAGCAACAAATTCTTTAAGCATCTTTTCGTGTACTTGAATTTCATGTAGCTACTTAAGACGCGAACACAAGCGCGCGACCGGAATACACAATTCATTTTTAACGTTTTAAAGTTAGCAACAAAATCGGTTTTCGGTATATTTCGAAAGTATATTGCCCCTAGATTATTTCGGTATCAAAATCATGCGAGCAACTAATTGTTTGAACAACATTTTGGGTACTTAATGCGCGGCGCGGGCGCGCGACCAAGATAAACTAATTAATTCCAACGCAATGCAGTTAGCATCAAAATCTGATTATTGTATTTTTTAAAAGTACGATGTCTCGGGATTATTTTAAAATTATAATCATTGGAGCACCTAATTCCTTGACGACCGGATAACGAACTTTAGAGCGCGCCGCGCGCGCTTTCTGGATAAATTAATTAATTCCAACGCGATGCAGTTAGCACCAAATTCTGATTATTGTTTCTCTTCAAAGTACAATGTCTCGGGATTATTTTAAAATTATAATCATTCGAGCACCTAATTCCTTGACGACCAAGTGACGATGCTTAATGCGCGCCGCGCGCGCTCTCCGTATAAAATAATTATTTCCAACGCGATGCAGTTAGTACTAAATTCTGATTATTGTATTTTTTCAAAGTACGATGTCTGAGGATTATTTTAAACTTATAATCATTGGAGCACCTAATTCCTTGACGACCGGATAACGAACTTTAGAGCGCGCCGCGCGCGCTTTCTGGATAAACTAATTAATTCCAACGCGATGCAGTTAGCACCAAATTCCGATTATTGTTTTTTTTCAAAGTACGATGTCTCGGGATTATTTTAAAATTATAATCATTCGAGCACCTAATTCCTTGACAACCAAGTGACGATGCTTAGTGCGCGGCGCGCGCGCTCTCCGTACAAAATAATTATTTCCAACGCGATACAGTTAGCACTAAATTCTGATTATTGTATTTTTTCAAAGTACGATGTCTCAGAATTATTTTGAAATGATAATCATTCAAGCACCTAATTCCTTGACGACCAAGTGACGATGCATAGGTCGCTGCGCGCGCGCTCTCCGTATAAAATAATTATTTCCAACGCGATGCAGTTAGCACCAAATTCTGATTATTGTTTTGTTTCAAAGTACGATGTCTCGGGATTATTTTAAAATTATAATCATTAGAGCACCTAATTCCTTGACAACCGGATAACGAACTTTAGAGCGCGCCGCGCGCGCTTTCTGGGTAAACTAATTAATTCCAACGCGATACAGTTAGCACTAAATTCTAATTATTTTTTCAAAGTACGATGTACTAATGATTATAATTTTAAAATAATCCCGAGACATCGTACTTTGAAAAAAAACAATAATCAGAATTTGGTGCTAACTGTATCGCGTTGGAAATAATTATTTTATACAGAGAGCGCGCGCGGCGCGCATCAAGCATCGTCACTTGGTCTCAGGATTATTTTAATACCGTTGTCATGAGAGTACTTAATTCCTTGACGATCGTGTAATGAACTTTAGAGCGCGGCGCCCCAACGGCTGGTTTAAGTTAATTATCGTAATTTTTTTACTGTTTGCAACATACTCAGATCTTGGAGTATTTTGATAATATGTGTTTTCTGGATTGTTTTAGTACCGAATATATTCATGCAACAAATTTTTTAAGCGTTGGCGTTGGATGCGACGGTGCTGTGTTCAGTACATAGTAATATTTTTAAAATTATGTTATATTTTATCAATGTTTTAAGGTTTTTTGACGTTATTTTGGAGCACTTAGTTGGCACCTAATTACAGTGTACTTGTCTTCATTCAATATATTTTTTTCTGGTATGTGGGGGTCCAACTTAATGGCAAGCTGGACCCCCCTTTTTTTTGCGATTTCCTGCTAAACGGCTTGAGCACCTAAATTCGGACTAGGGTACTTAATTAGCACCTAAAAAGCACTACATTTTTGACCGGGTGAGAACTTGATTTGCGATGGTGGAGGGTCCGGCTTAATAAAGGTGATTAAAGGCGGTGTGCGTCAAAGTGTCTGACGATGCTTGAGTTTTGCCCTGCCGGCAGATAGATAAGCCGAAGTCGACAGTTTGCGTCAATGCTCTTGTGCGCGTATATATAAAAGTAAATGCACTTTGTGTCCTGTTAATAAGAAACATCAATGAAGATAAGTTTGTTCCATTCTTTCGGCCTATATAATACTAAACTTCTGGCTAAACTAAACCATCACACAGGTCAAGGTGCCGTGACGGGTTACGTTAAGAAAGTATTGGATGTGTTCTTTAGAGATAGAGTGTCTGAGATAGTGTCTGCTGCTCACAATCTTAGACCATTACATCAGTACTTTGGCAATGCTTAGTAAAGCTGGTATACCTCTATGTATTACGCGTGTTAAGCAGGCTATACTTGAATTAGCCTTACAACGTTTGCTTAAGAAGCGGATAGCTGATTTGATACAGAAAGTACAGAAAAAAAAAAGAAATAGAATACAGGGATACGGCAATTCGTTTGCTTGAGAATTAGCCTTACAATACATAGTAATTCTATAAGTTTTTAGAAAAATTATCAGTTTCTTTGATGAAATTAAAGGACCAAAAATTGTAGGCAAATCACAAAATTATCAATTATTAAGATTGGCTCAACTTCCGAATAGCCCCCACCTCCGAATTTGATGAAACTTGCAGCAATTGTAGACCATTAAAGGACACGTTCATACCATAAAGGATTTTATACGGAAAAAAATAGGAACGGAGAAATTGGCGTCAAAAATTCAAAACTTTCATTAAAATTTATAGACAATCTAGTGGTTGAATTTTGGTGAAACTTGAAGTAGTGTAGGTTAATAATCCTACCCCACACCGATTCCTCTGTGATCACATGCGCATGCAAGAAGTGTGCGAATTTGAAACATCATTGCGTGACAGAGGCCCTAGATGGGGATTTGGGGGCAAAGCGCCCAGGAGGGGTCCAGGGGGCAAAGCCCCCCGGCGGGGGTAGGGGGGCGGAGCCCTCCGAAAGGGGGTCCAGGGGGCAAAGCCCCCGGCTAGGAAGGTTCGGGGGGCGGAGCCCCCCGACTTTGATATAACACTTTTTTACTGAAAAAGCAACATCTATTACAAAAACAAGACTTAATCTGGTAGAAAAAACTGTCGTGAAACAGGCGTTGGTAGGAGGATGGTTGTGGGAAGAGGGGCAACGCCCTACCTTGCGTAGGGGTCTTGCTAATCTTTTCTGTATCTATTTTTAGTATATTGTAGACTCATCTATTTAGTAAGGCAAAGATTTAATAGATATACAGGGTGTCTCGCGAATAGGATGTACATAGCTTAAGAATGTGTTCTTGACATTCTTTTAAGTCAAAAAGTTCCAATAAACATGTAGTCTAAGATCAATCGTTACAAAGTTATTAGCACTTACGTGCGAAAAATAACACTAATTGTGAGTCAAAAATTTTATTAAATAAGTATAATACATCAGTTATAGTTTCAAAAAATTAAATGTTACAGTTACATGTCATTTTCAAAATGACCTCCTCGATTAGCTAGGCATATTCTCGCCCTTCGTGAAATCGAGGTGACGGAACTCATAACAATGTCGGGATCGTTTTGATGATATTGGAAGCATGAATTATTCGATTCAGCAAATCATCTCTGGTGTTCGACTTTACCGAATACACCAATGACTTCATATGGCCCCAGAGATAGTAATCCAGAAGCGTTAGATCCGGTGACCTGGCAGGGCGGTAACTGCATTTATAAAAGAAAACTTTGAAAAATTGTTGGATAAGGCGACAGGGTCCCGTTAATTGGCCACCCAGGTCACCGAAATCTAACGCCCATGGATTACTATTTCTGAGGCCATATAAAATCATTGGTGTATTCGGTAAAGTCGAACACCAGAGATGATTTGCTGAATCGAATAATTCATGCTTCCAATATCATCAAAAATGATCCCGACATTGTTATGAGTTCCGTTACCTCGCTTTCACAAAGGGCGAGAATGTGTCTAACTAATCGAGGAGGTTATTTTGAAAATGACAAATAACTTTGTAACGATTGATCTTAGGCTACATGTTTATTGGAACTTTTTGGCTTAAAAAAAGGTCAAGAACACATTCTTAAGCTATGTACATCCTATCGCGGGACACCCTGTATATAAATCCTTATACACGTCAAGTGAACGGAATGTTCTACCTTGCGTACAGGGCCTCGCTAATATTTTCAGTATTAATATTTTTAGTACATGGTAGACTCATCTATTTAGTACGGCGAAAATTTAATACAGATATTCATTTATTATTAATCTATAGTCCGAAAGCGTCTTTCTCTTGTCCTCCGTCGCTTAGTTTGGGTTTAAGTTGTATGTATAGTGTGGCGGCTCCGCAAGCCACCAGGAAGTAACCTTGTCGTTCTCTTCGTCGGCGGTAATGAGGCGGCTTCGCAAGTCACCAAGAAGTATTCGCGCCGTTCTCTTCATTAATACGCGTGAAAGAGGCTATCGGGATTACGTCCTTCCCGTCGGCTTAACACGAAAACATGGACATCAGAAATTCGTCCTTCCCATCGGCACGTGCGAAGCACAGGTTATTATTTACGATACACGCGAGACAGTTTCAAGATGACGAAGCGCGGAAGCGTTCAAGATATTAATCAGCGCGAATTTCAAAACGATGATCGAGGGCGAGATTCAAGGGATGAAAGTCGCCTAGCAACCAAGGGTTGTTACTGGATTTTCACGGTATAAAATACGGGCAAATCTCCGAAGAAAACGAGTAATTCGGCAGCAGTCGACCACGACGGATCTCCTACCGGCCTCAAGACGGAGAGCTCGAGAGAATTGCGACAACCATCCCGGCACGCCGAGGAGGAGGCTATAGCGCAAGCGACGCTACGCCGAAGAACTCGCCCGCTTCCTCTCCAACGATTCGCCAGTAAGAGGAAGGTGATCTTGATTGATCCACCTGCAGTCGGCGCTCAGCCGCCTTCCCGAACCAAGCAACCGAGGATACGTCCGGCGACCATCCCAGCGGCCAGCGCTAAGTCGCTGATTGGCGCCAAGCGCCCCAAAACTCAGCCTGCTGCAAACGAAGAGCAGAGCGTTAAGTGCTCCCGACTCCTGGGGTTGTTCAAAAAGAACCCATCGTTGGACGCTCTCTCCCCTGTCTCGATACGAGCCCAAAAATAACTGGCGCTGGATCGCCTCCTACAGGTAAAATATTTTTCTGCGCTCAGACGCTCACTGGCGCGAGACGCCTTTCTTCCAGCGCTCAGCCGCTTACAGGCGCTAGACGCCTTTCGACTAGCGCACAGACGCTCAAAGGCGCTAAACGCCTCTCAAACGTCACGCAGTCACTCTCAGGCGTTAAACGCCAGAATCGCTCCTCACCGATTCTTGGCGCCAGTCGCTCCTTTCTTAAAATTCCCTGTTTCTCTTTAAAAAAATCAACAACGAGTCCAGCCTGGTATAATTCAACGCCACTTAGCTCCACTGGATCATCACCGCCATATAATTGGGTGATTCCGTCCCTGACATCTCCAGAGCAACTCTCGCCCTTCCGCGTAATTTCAGAGGGAACGCAGGCAGGAGTCGCCTGGAAGAGCTTAAAGGACGCAGCAACGCAGACTTTAGGAAAGGAGACCTCTAAAGAGAATCTAAGGTCAATCGCTACTCAAACGAAGTCACGTGGCGGAAGGCAGGAGAAAGAAAGGAGAGAAAGAGCAGAGAATTTCCGTAGAGAAAGGAGAGAAAGAAGAAGATATCGATATTAATAAAATTTTTGAAAGAAATTAATTCCTTGAAAATGTTACAAAGTTTTAATAAAATGTTTTAATCAAACAAACTAACCATTTCTTAGCGTACAAAAATAAGGTTAAGCGTACTAGAAGCGTTCATTACATAACTTAAGCGTAAATCGCTCACTCACTACGCGTACTAGCCTAAATATAGGTTAGTTTTGATTTTTTAAATATGTAAATTTATTTTATTTTGCTTTTGAATTTTTGGTCTAGGTTTTGGTTTCTCTTTGCCACTCCCACGTTTATATATGTACTGTCTATACACACATATTAATATGTAATCAGTAATCATTAATTAATAATTAGTAAATCATAAAATTTACCATTTGAATTTATTTAATTTCTACGTTTCTATTTGTTTCCGTATAAAATCCTTTATGGTGTGGGCATGTCCTTTACTGCTCTACAACTGCTGCAAGTTTCTTTAAATTTGGAGGTGGGGGCTATTCGGAAGTCTTACCTTAAGATTGGTTTTAAATAATAACAGCCGCAATCGCTCGACAAAAAACAACATAAAAGAGAAAAAAAAACAAACAAGTACGTATTTCACATTGAAATATGTATATGAAAATTTTATCATGTGTCGCCTTTTACTTTAGCACCGACGAGATATATCTTCATATGTTTAAAACCAACATTGGCGAGATTACATTATTAAGTGGAGCAAAAACAGATAATGCCATTTTTAAAAAATTTATAACAAGATTTATAAGGATATACTATTAATGTGAAAAACTTACTGTAGCCTACTTCCTGCGAGAATTGCGAGATCATCAATAGGTGCAAAGAATTTTGCAAAATTTTGTTACACAAAATCAACCAAGTTGTCACCAGTGATGTCTGTTAAGTTAGCACGCCCCCCCCACAAAAAATCGAAATGACACATATACAGAAATTATGTGCTCTTTATGTGCTAATTATGTGCTCTATTCGCGATTTTTGTGCTCGAGCGGTTTAGCGGAAAATGCAATTAAAAGTGGGAGTGCTGACTTAACGTAAGTTAACACCCTCACTCATTAAAATTACATATAAAATAAAAAACTCAGTATGCTAGAATTATGTGCTCTTTATGTGCTTTCAAATGCATTAAACAAAATTAGCCTATCTGTAATAGTTTAAAAGATATACGCCAAAAAATATCTATGCACCATTAGTATAAGAGTATAAAGTGCCAGTTAAAATACAGATAACGAATTAGTTTTTGTCTTAAAATGTTCCTTAACTTATGTGTTTTTAAAATATGCACCATGAGATTTTCGTGCTCACCCCCTTCGACCGCGACCACCCCGAACGTGAGTAGGCACCATACGTGCAAGACTAAAGTGTACCTACAAGTTAAAATACAGATAGCGAATTTGTTTTTGTCTTAGAATGTTTCTCACTTTATGTATTATCAAAATATGCACAATGAGATTTTCGTGCAACCCCTTCGATCGACAAACCTCCCCGAAAGTGAGCACCACCGTACTTACAAGAGTAAAGTACCAGTTAAAATGCAGATAGCGATTTGGTTTTTGTCTTAAAATGTTTCTCAATTTATGTGCTTTCGAAATATGCGCAATGAGATTATATATACTTCCGCGCTGTAAGCTTGTCTAACTGAATGGTGCAATTTTAGAAACATTGTTTGTGACTTTTTATGTAATTTTGTTAGGCATATATGTTCGTTATATTTAAAATAATTTGAGCTAAACCATTTTGCAATATTAGTAAGATTGCGAAAGAACTTCGTAGCATTATCTTTGAATAAGTATTATTCTGCAAAGCGTAAGCGACATTATTAAGCTATCGACGGAGGAATCTAATCTCTCGAATTCAAAGTACCTAAGCTCCATTGCAAGATTCACAAAAAACGTTGATCTACTAGAAATATAATTGCACAATCGATTTGAGAAATAGATAGAACACCAATAGTGCAAAGAAATAAACGCTAATAGGAATACTTCACGGCACGTATACTTAAGTACTGCTATTAGGATTAATTATTTAGTCTATAGTGCCAGAACCATAAACTTTTGAAAACGCTAAGGGTATTGCGGAACATTCAACAAAGATGTAAATAAAAAATAGCCTTTAAGATTACTGTATTTTCGATGTTCACACGACGTGTGTGATTATCGAACTCGTGTCAAAAAAGACAGTGGATAGCGAGTTTTATATAATGTCATGCAGTGTCTATAAGTGCTTGGATGCAAATGCTCATCGTGTATAACAGCCACAGTTAGATACAAGTGTCTGACAAAACAACGGGTTGCAATAGTGCATCGATAAATTTAGATATTTACCATACCGAATATGTACATAAAAACAGATGGCTATAATTAAAACCGTCTCAACTTTTCCTAGAAAAACCCCGTGTAATAATTAAATGTGGAGAAATTGGCCCGTTACAAAATTATTATAGAGAAACAAAATTCATGGAAACGAGATTGTAAGACAATCTGTTTTAAAGCTGTTTTATTCTTTATTCTACTAATTTTGCATTTAATTCAGAAATTCTTTTATTAAACAGTTTCTTACAATATTACATCTCATTTAATTTTTTATGCGCAAAAAGCAGTTTGCATCTATTTGTTTTTACTTCGTTAACGATCCGAAGAATATATAAAAGGAATAAACATTTTATTGTAAGTTTGATTTCATAAGAACTCTCAAACCTTACAAAGCTACGTGTAATGTTTTTCAAAAAGATATTGACTACATGTACGGGTATAACAAATTAAAAGATCACCGTAAAGACCATATTGAAAAATCTAATCTAAGGGCACAAACCCCAAGTCCAAATATAAGTACAAATATAACTAATCAGGATGTACATCCACAAGAGATAGAATTGGAGCAAGCACCTTTGAATCTAAGAATTCCCGAAGTTTCTCCAAACATTAGTAACATACGAAACATACATACAAATAAGCAAAATGAATAGAACACCAACAAGATGCACCATTAGATTTGACAATGAGAAAATGCCATTACCACCAATTAAGAATTTTGTAATAAAGCGGGGCTATTTGTTGGTCCCCTTTTATGAAGAATATAAAGGCAAAGAGGTGAAGAAAAGTGAATCTTCAATATCAGAGCCGGCATCGAGAAGTTCATGGAAGAAAAAAAATGCTACGCGACGTGGACAAATTAAAGATATATTCATGTCAAAGAATAGGTATACTAGAACGGCTAGGACGGAATCAAGAAAATGCCTCGGCAGGCGAATCTCTCACATCAGACTCCGTAACAAAATATATATAGGAAAAAAATGCTACACGAGGCAAACATTTTGTACGGAAATCAGGATCGAATCAAAAAAGTTCCACGAATGACGAACCGTTGATATTAAGACCTCGTGCTTTAGAACTTTTGCCCAGGGATGAAAGTACGAGTGTCAAATCTTCCATATTAGGACCGACTGCTTTAGAACTTTTGTCCAGGGATGAAAATTCCACGAGTGACGAATCTTCCATAATAGGACCGGCTGCTTTGGAACTCATGAACAGGAATGAAAATGACACGAATGACAAACTTTTAAAATTTGGAATTTTTGTTAAAAAATTAACTTTAAATTTAAAGTAAATCATATAAAAAATCTTTTAACTTTCTTTAAGAATATTATTGTAACACGCTAATTGACATTATGGATTTAGATTAAAAAATATGACATCTATGAAACAAATCCATAGATGACATTTTTTATCTAAACGTGGAAAAAACATCTGATATAAAATGGAATCAAAATTGTTGCCATACAGACAATTACATCATCCTATTATTAAACTGTCGAACATATAGCAATAAACGTACAGCAATTAGGGTAAAGCCTTTTTGTAATAGGTTTTGTTAAAGCAATACTTCTCTAATTCCTGAAAAATAGGTGTCATACATATAAATAGACAAATATAGAATTAGAGAAGCATTGCTTTAACAAAACTGTTTGAAATGCACAAAAGTAGACAGAAAGAATCTGATTCGGATGAACGGGTATCAGGGATTTAGTTATCTCAAGTCAATTGACACCAGCCTCTCCCAGTGGATTAATACCAAATTGGAATTGGCGGAAACAATAAAATCATAAAGGTATAAGAGTTCATAAGTCATTTAGATACATCAAATATAGCGCAATTCATATAAAATATATATTGTAACGCAAGTTAAACATGTAATTCATGAACGCAAGTGATATTACGCAAGCATCATCGTTCAAATATGACAACGTTAATAATATAATATTGATAAGATTCCGCATGTAACGGGAAGGCGGGTACAAGTACTATAAGAAATCTAATGCAGTCAGAATAAAGCTATTATAGAAACGTGAGCTGAATAACGCGAGTAATGTAACGCAAACGAATGAATGTAAGATGTTAAACGCAATTAATATAACGCACTAGAATCAAAGCAAGAAATATTACACAAGGAATATAACGCAATTAAATCAATGCAAAGAACGGTGTAAATATTATAACGTAAGTGAAAGAAATGCAACGTGAATATTAGAATATGAGTAAAGTAATGCGAGAAATGCAACGCGAGGAATAACCCGTGATTATATCAATGCACGAAGTGCGAGGCGAATAATGTTAACGTAACTAAATCGACGCAGGAAATGTAGATTGAATAACGTAGAGTAATCGTGGAATCGAATAAGATTAGGCGTAAGTTTTATACAAGGTAATAACCGAGGCGATGAAAAGAAAATCGAGTCAAGGTGTCTAAATGTGGTATCTTATATCCGGGGACTTTTCTCTATATATTTATCCAAAAACACATATTATTTATTATTTATGTTTACAATAAATACCTTATTCCTTGTAAAATATATCGAACACTTTCCGTTGGCTGTAATAATAACTAAATAGCCGTAAAATTATTGTGACATGCAATCTACCTTTTTAACCTGTCTTCTTTCATTTTTCATTTTATAGTGCTATTTATTGATTATTAAAGCCAAAGTAAAGTGTTCGGTATATTTTACAAATGTGCTGAATCAATTACAATTAATTGCGTTTTATAAATATATCTTTTTATTTCAACGTAAAACCGCAAGAATTTTTGGCTTGCGAATTCTCGCTTCTGACGTCATGAGTCATCAAACAAAGACAGAAGACGAAGAGGCAAGTAGGCAGAAGCCTTAAGTAAGACTTCTTTATTATTATATTTAATTTATGCTTCCCCACATTAAAATAACATTACGGTTTTGATATTTTTTTAGAAATATTTGCCGTCCTACAACTTTATGTGCAATATCCAGTACATTTGAATTTATCATTCAAGGCCGTAAGAGAAAAAACGCTGATACAGAAAATGATTCTTCTGCTAATATAGAATCAATTTCACTGTATAGTTCAAATTCAGAATGAGATACTATTAAAGTCGATAAAAATGTTTTCTGTATATTATAAATGTATAAATCGTTTACATTCCCTACATTTTGTTACGTGGAAAATAGCAATGTAAAGAATTAATTCTTCACACGTAAATAATCATGTAAAGAAATAAGAATTGACGTAAACTATACGGCACATCACTGCTACTGGACAAACCTGGGCTTCGGCCCAGGGATCCCAGAGTAGATCTCCCCAGCGATAAAAAAAAAGGCGTTCAGGCATTAGAATTACGGCACAAAAAGGGCCGGCTAGGTAGGGCACAAAGCACAAAGTAGAAAAAACTCACCGGCCGACGCGCAGCAGCGGAGTTACTGCAACATAAAATAAAATATTTCCTTGTAAAAAAAGTCTGGAAAATAAACATTTCATATTAAATACATTTTAAGTAATAGATGATTAAATATTGCCAGTTAAAGTCGATTAAAAAATTCTTGTTAAGTAATAGACTTTGTATTTTAATAATAGGCTTGGTACCATATATTTCATTACACTCAGTAAACTATAATCGTAATTAAACAATCTTAAATAATTGTAAGGTAAAAATACTAGTTTTTCAGCATTTATGCCCAATAAATTATTTTGGTATTATTAAAATAATATAGTTTGTAATACAATACTACGGAGATAGTATTATATATTGTATACTGCATACTGCAGATTGTGATAATATGTGTAATATGTATAGATATTTTAATAATTAAAGTGTATAATATTTATAAAAAAGTATATGTGTATATATGTGAGCGTATATATACACAGAGAATTTTTTCTTAAAATTTACCCTGAAAATATGGTAATCGTGGGACATCATGGTATTTCGAAGATTTTTATGCAATTTTCTCTGATTAATATCTACCTCAATAGAAAATATTAATATCTACTGCAATAAAATATAAAATATATTTCATTAATTTTACTATATATATGTATTTTAGTATAAACGTTTACGTATAAGTACGCATAAAAATCTTCGAAATATCATGTTGTCCCATAATTACCATATTTTCAGGGTAAATTTTAAGAGAAAAGTCTCTGTGTACATATGGCCTTTCCAAGACTCATAAAAGTTTAGGTTTTCGGTTTCGGCCGAAATTGACACTCAACCGAATATTCGTTTTCGGTTTCGGTCGAAATTAAAAAAGGCTATTTCAGTCGGACTCTAGCGAACAGCATAGATATAGATAATATGTACAGTGCAATAAATGAATAAATAATCGCTCACCTAGGGTTGCTCCGCCGGTGCTGAAAGCCTCCTCGGGGACCCCGGGCCTCCTCCTCTCCTCCTCTCAGCTTCCTGCCTGGATTGCCTCTTCGCGGCGATATTAACTCGTCGTTACACTTATGTATGTCCATCAAGACCGTCTATCGCGACATTCGCACAATATTCACTCGCGAAAACATCCGGGGCATTGAGACACGACGCACACGTTACTCGCCCAATGTAAAATGTATGTACTACCAATGGCGAAATACGATATGCGGGGCGGCAGCCACGCCACACAACACGCGGACGACACGCGCACGGCACGCACAGCATTCCCAGCATTGCCGGGTCCTCGCGGAGACACGGTTATAAATCACGATCGAACAACACTTTTCACGGCACGACGTCGACGACAAAGTAACGCACGAGAAATACGGTGATGCGCGAGACCGCGAGCCATTCGTCACCGCGAAGTCTCGCGTCGTAACTCGTAACGGACTTTTGCAATTTTGCATGCCCGACGCGCGGCGACTTCACACCGACGCGGACGCCGTAATCGCTACAACTCTCGTGCCCCCTCCATCCCCCGCCAACACATCATGAACAACGAACAATGCTCGCGTCGATCGTTGATCTCGCGGTCGATCTCGTGAATCTCGTCTCGTACCCACACTGTTGTCTCTTTTAGCTGAACTTCGCTAGATTATCGTGCCTCGTGCCATGATGCCGAAATACGTTATGCGGGGCAGCCACGATCAACACATAGCACCACGGCACGCGCACGGCACCCCCGGCACTCCCGGGTTACTCGCGGAAACGCGATTAATCACGATTGCGCGACACATTTCACGGCACGACGACGTCGACGACAGGTGAACGCGCGAAAAGTACGATGTACGATGATGCGCGAGACCGCGAACCGTCCGGCCGTCCGCCACCGCGAAGTCGCGTCGTAACAAATTTGAATGCCCGACCGCGTATACAGCGGTACGACGTTCTGATTAGCACGATTGCTTCGAGTTGCTTTCTCCCGTGGTTGTTACTACGCAGTACGCGAGGTTTCACGACGCGACGCAGGGGTTGCTCGAAAGCTCAGTTTTTCATCGCGGGACAGATCGCCGCGGACACGTCACGAACCAATCAGCAAGCTTGCTGGATCGCCATTCGCGCACTGTAGCTACCACGTCGTGCCGGTGCCTTTAGTACGGAAATCCCTACGGCTCACCAGCGACTGTGTCGCAAAGCTCACTGAAGTTAGCCGGACAACTTCGACTTTTTACATTTTTTTTATTTCGAATCGTTTGTTGGTCGTTTGTTGTTGATTGTTGGACTAATGAAAACGTTTGTTGGTTAACAGTTTTTACGTAAACACGAAAATAATTTTGAGTGTGAATTTAGCCGGTAAATATATAATTCTTTACAGTTTTTGTTTCAAAAGGGGGTTAATCAATGCGGAATCGTTTGTTGGTCCCGAATAAACTAATGAAATCGTTTGTTGGATCACGGTTTTGCTTAAAAAGGCGAAAAACTGTATATTCGTTTAGCTGCACCGGAGAGTGGGGGTGAGACGTAGAATATGTGGTGGTTTCGGAACGCATTTTTCCGAATTGCCCGATACGTAATAGTTTAAACTATTTCCCACTTATTTATCAGATCGGCTACTTCACGTGCAAAAATATAGGTGTAAAATGCATAATTCTGAACTTAGTAAAAAGTATATTCTTGCAATAAAAGATATAGATTGCAAAAGTAGAGGTAACCTAAAGTTGTATTTGAACAATTACATCAAATTATAGATCTATGAAATATAGAAATAAACTTATATTGTATGTACAAGTACCTAGATATAAGTAATTTTGTCATCGTACGGAAACTCGCAGTTCAAACTATAAAATTGTTTGCAGATGCTTGCTGTCATTGATGGCATTGTGAATACAGATCAAAGAGGTAGAAAAGCAGTGGAATACCTCATGCATTTCCAAGTAAGTTAGAAAAGTTTTAGCGAAGCTACTTAATCTTGTACAAATCACATTAAAGTACACATTAAGGAAATATAAATATATTTTATCATTGTGTAAGGGTTGGAATCTGTCTTGGGACCGTTGCGTAACAGAGGAATATGTGCGCAAAGATACAGAAGAGAATTGTCAACTTCAACGAGATCTAAGTAGCACAAAAAACGCAGCTTCAGCTGTACGTATTTCTGAAACTCTAATATTATACAAATTTAATGATTCATTATGAATTGGTATATTTTTTTTTCTAATGAAACAGGGGTGCTTATTTATATCGCCACAAACGCAAGAAGAGAAGCCATAAGACGTCAAAGCGCTTAACCGAAACAGAGCATCAAGAACCTCGTCGTAGAGCGAGAAGCGGTAGCTGTCGAGCAGCATCACAGCTATGACCGGATCTTCCGAAGATGGCAGTTCAGGCCAACACGCTGATTATGATACAGAAGTAAGTTTCATTTTCAAGTTAGGGCTATGGCACACAAAAAAAAACTTAAGCAGTAAAACTTGAACAGTAAGCGAATCAGCCAATCACAGTCAAGACCTTAAGGCATAAACGTAAGCGCTAGCAAATCTATACTGTTGATTTTCTTACTGCTTAGGTCTTACTGCTCAAGTTTTTAGTCTGATTTTGGTATGTCAATCAATTATCCAGTTTAAATATTTACCATCTTTATTGAAACTATGTTTGAATACTATATTCTTTTAATTTGACATACAAATTAACTGTATAGAATTAGTAGGCCAAACGTGGAACGTTTATGCAGCATCTGCTTTATTTGGCTTCCAACAAGATGATATTCACTTCAAACTGTATTCAAAAAGATTGAGAGAAGAGGTTGCAAGTATCTTGTCACATGAAGATGTAACTTACGACGCAAAGTTTTCTGTTGTGGAGAATATTATCTCCAGACCAAATGAAGATCATCCAGCAATCAAGGTAAAAGAATCTGCACATAATTTAATTCTTGATCTTTTATTTAATATCTTATTCGAACATGTACATTAGAAATGCAACAAAGTTTTAAGTTTGCTTAAAATATATTTTAGATTGAAGTTATAGCTAAGACCAATGGTCGTGAGAAAGATGTCGAGAAACCTATTTATAAAGGGATATTATTATTCTGGAGGATAACACAGACTGAATCAAATATACAGAATTCCATAAGATTGCCCCTTTTGCTATGTCGTGGCACTCGCAGCTGTATGGACGCAGTGCACGCTATTATTGGTCGTATGTTTGATTGCTTGGTAATTGCACTACCAGCTAACGAGGACGACTTAAGCTGGCTGATTCCAATTATAATTATGGCAACTGACAAAGAGGACCAACCGATACTTTCTGGTGAAATTCAAATGGAATACACAGTGCCAGAATTACCGGTTACAGATACCATTACAGTTAAATTTACACTCCAGACCTGAGAAAGATATTATCAGCGTACGAATGTTAACGTTTAGAATTATACAAAAATATCCAGTATAATTGTTTGTAGCACGTATTTTATACCGCTATTTATTAATATGCAGCATTATCGAAGATCGAGATGACAGAGTTAACATATCTCTTGATTATGAACACATAGAAATGTTTTATGAAGTCTTGCACAAGCAAATGTTAATGCTAGGAGGTTTGCAGTTAGGATTATGTACGCTGCATAGGATTAATCTACCTGGAATAACAATAACGGAGAATAGAGTGACTTTTTACATTATCTTTATTTTTTCTCATTTTACATCGAAATCGTCTTAGAATCTTATAGTTGATGACACGTTCGTATAGTCCGTAATGTCTTTTTTATCTTTAGAGATGAAAGTAATGAACATAGAAATTATGAATAATATATTGTTGTACTTCAGTGACAAGGCTCTTGATATATTTCATACAGTGCATATCGATATATAAATCTTTTCTTATTTTAACGTCTTGTGATATGAATAACACATGGTTTAGATAACAGTATGATTGTTGCAATGATTCTTTTTTAAACGTATACACAGAATAATTATTTAATATTGTATATATCTCATCACAAGTTATTAATTCTTTTGTATGGATTTCTATATCGCATATATCTATTATAGTTTCTTTATAAGGTACATTTAACAGTAAAATATTTCTTTATGTGATCTGTTATACATACTTCTTCTGATGTTCCAATAATTGTTTGCGTCTTTCTTCTTGAGGTGTACTGTCATCAGTTTCTAACTTAACATTATCTTTACTTATGCGGTTTTTGTAAAATTGCCTACAAACAGCTTCCCTTGCATCACAATCGTTTTTGTTTTCGCTACTGTTGCCCATATCATCGTTTGGTAATTCCGCCATTTCCACTAATTCCACTATATTTATTAAATACCTGAAACAAAACAATAGTTTCTTGTTTTGACAGTTGATGTAAATATTGCTCTTTTTCTTACCTATATAACAGGAGATGAGATAATATGCGAAATCGAAATATATACGCAAGCCGTCCGCAACTTCTCTGCATATATTTACTTCGTTTACTGTTTTCTCTATCGCATTATTCACTTTATTCCGTTAAGGTTTCTCTGGGATATTTGTAAACTGTGTCGTAGTGAAATGCTGTACCAAGGATTCTAGAATATTTATCACAGTAGGTTGCGCCGGAAGTACAAGCTGAAATAAATATCAGTAATATATTTGCATGATATTTGTTTTCAGGGAAAGATTAGTTTTTAACATAAATCACAATCCTTTGTATAATTTTAATTTTAATATGAAAATTAAATAAAATGCAAACAGCAGGAATAGTTCTTAGTTGTTGAAAAATGTATCTGGCACCAATGCTTTATAGCTTATATCTGTAATATATATTAACTCAAAAATTAATTACTAGCTTACCTTATTTTTATTATTTATTAGGTCATAATCCTGCTCTAGAATCCGTTTTAATGTGCTATCTATATCAAGATCATCGCCTGGTTTCATACTGGCTCCAGATTGGCTACTACCGCCCGCTGTGTTCATCGTCACTCGTTTCACCCATGTAACCAGAACTACTCTTTGTATCATCTTCTATGTTTACGTCCTATAAATTACAAATGTAATTTTTATAAACTTTTCTTACTTTCGCAGTCCTCGATCTGCAATATCATACGGATAAATTAAATCATGCGTTAAATTAAACCTTTCATAGCGCGGCAACGTCAAGAAAATTACGCCCTCACAACACGATAGTTAATCAGCGTTACATATATTTTTTCAAGTTATTGCTACTATCTCTTTCTGTTATTGGATTATAAAAGTTCTGAAACGTCCAAAATCAAATTTGTAACTTGAAAATAAAACTTCCCAGATAGCCAAACCTGAGCAGCAGATTCTGAGCAGAGTCTGTATTAAATTTTTGGTATCAGAAAGGCAACAAATTTCACGCAGAAACTGCTCTATCAGACGATATTGTCAAACTGTAGCCAGAAATGCGACAGAGCCTGCTGACAGGCAATGTGAGCAGATTGGCAGCAGAAACCGCGCAGAGCCTGCACATATAACTTGGCAGCAGATTGACGACAAAGATCGAGCAGAGCCTGCGCGCATTTGACCTGAGAACAGAGTGGCAGCAAAAACCGAGCAGGATCTGCGTAAAGTAATCTGGTGGCAAATAGGCATGTAAAAATCGAACAAAAATCTGTCGTACCACGGGCATTTTGACAGACCGACGCGCTCAGAATTCGTCAGTCATACATGCGACTCTGCGAGAGGCTCTTCAAAGGGCCAAAGAAGGACACTGCAGGAACAGGAGCTCGATTCCTGAATTTATTTGAAAGAGAACGTATGCGAAAATTCTGCTCTTACAGAAAAGTTGAAGTTGATTGATTAAAAGCCATACGAGAGCCAATCAACTTGCAACTTTTCAGTAGGAGCAGAATTTTCGCATACATTTTCTCTTTTGAATAAATTCAGGAATCGAGCCCCAGGACACGCAGTCCACGCGGTTCATGCGGTGCTATGATGGGCGGCGCAAGGATTCGCCGCGATCTATGGAGCGACGAGCAGCGAGCAGAAGATGACGCTACGACTCGAACGTCACTACCACGAGTACCACGACTGAACACAAGGAGGATTTAGCACACCAGGAGGATCCTGTAGATACACACCAGGAAAATTCTACACACCAAGGATACTATCTTTTCCTGAAGAAGGAAAAGAAAACGGCACTTTTCAGCGCCCATATTTTAATTATAAAACAGGAACTCTCTGTTCGCAATCATAAGCCTATATATTATAAATATATAAACAGCTGATTATGGACAAAGTCTGCTCGGTTTTTGCTGCCAATCTGTTCTCAGGTCGTGCGCGCAGGCTCTGCTCGGTTTTTGCTGCCAATCTGCTGCCAGGTTATGTATGCAGGCTCTGCGCGGTTTCTGCTGGCAATCTGCTTACATTGCCTGTCAGCAGGCTCTGTCGACAGAACACGAGCTTAATGCGGACACAGATGGCTATGGTTTTGGTGTGGGATTCTGATCAAATTTGCTGCCAATCTGCGCGCATCCTGCTAACATTTTGCTATCTGGGTTACTTCTGTATCATAATCAGCATGTTGGCCTGAACTTCCATCTTCGGAAGATCCGGTCGTAGCTGTGATGCTGCTCGACAGCTACTGCTTCTCGCTCTACGACGAGGTTCTTGATGCTCTGTTTCGGTTAAGCGCTTTGACGTCTTATGGCTTCTCTTCTTGCGTTTGTGGCGATATAAATAAGCACCCCTGTTTCATTAAAAAAAAAAATAGTATACCAATTCATAATGAATCATTAAATTTGTATAATATTAGAGTTTCAGAAATACGTACAGCTGAAGCTGCGTTTTTTGTGCTACTTAGATCTCGTTGAAGTTGACAATTCTCTTCTGTATCTTTGCGCACATATTCCTCTGTTACGCAACGGTCCCAAGACAGATTCCAACCCTTACACAATGATAAAATATATTTATATTTCCTTAATGTGTACTTTAATGTGATTTGTACAAGATTAAGTAGCTTCGCTAAAACTTTTCTAACTTACTTGGAAATGCATGAGGTATTCCACTGCTTTTCTACCTCTTTGATCTGTATTCACAATGCCATCAATGACAGCAAGCATCTGCAAACAATTTTATAGTTAGTTTGAACTGCGAGTTTCCGTACGATGACAAAATTACTTATATCTAGGTACTTGTACATACAATATAAGTTTATTTCTATATTTCATAGATCTATAATTTGATGTAATTGTTCAAATACAACTTTAGGTTACCTCTACTTTTGCAATCTATATCTTTTATTGCAAGAACCCAGTAAACACCAAGTTACAGTTATATATATGTTAGTTGTAATTTCCTACTCAACAATATAATTCTTACATAACACACGTGTTATATAACAATTATATTGTTGAGTAGGAAATTACAACTAACATATATAAAACTGTAACTTGGTGTTTACTGGGAATATACTTTTTACTAAGTTCAGAATTATGCATTTTACACTTACCTATATTTTTGCACGTGAAGTATGAGTAGCCGATCTGATAAATAAGTGGGAAATAGTTTAAACTATTACGTATCGGGCAATTCGGAAAAATGCGTTCCGAAACCACCACATATTCTACGTCTCACCCCCACTCTCTGGTGCAGCTAAACGAATATACAGTTTTTCGCCTTTTTAAGCGAAACCGTGATCCAACAAACGATTTCATTAGTTTATTCGGGACCAACAAACGATTCCGCATCGATTGACCCCCTTTTGAAACGAAAACTGTAAAGAATTATATATTTACCGGCTAAATTCACACTCAAAATTATTTTCGTGTTTACGTAAAAACTATTAACCAACAAACGTTTTCATTAGTCCAACAATCAACAACAAACGACCAACAAACGATTCGTAATAAAAAAAATGTAAAAAGTCGAAGTTGTCCGGCTAACTTCAGTGAGCTGTGTCGCAAGTAGTGGTTATTCGTGCAACTAGTAGCACGTTTTGCTTCGCGCGGCGCGTGAGTCGGGTGCACGGTCGTATACACAGGTCTGGAAACGAAGGTGGTGGGGATGGTTCGCTTAGCGTTGAAAATTTCATGTCTCCGGCCGCCACTACGCGTCGCTGTTGTGGTTAATGTACCTAGTTAACATAACCTTGAAAATGTAGGAAATGGATCGCTGCGATTCCGGGTATATATGTACATATGTATGTATGTATCACACAATCACACGTATGTATGTATGTATGAAAATACATACACACAATCACACGTATGTATGTATGAAAATACATACATAAGTCGCTGTCGGCGACTTTTATGCGTACGTGATCGCGAGACATGTATCTTCCGGACACTGAGCTAATAGACCGTCGGCAAGCAATTCCTGTTCGATTTCGTTGCCAATCAACAAGCAGCCGACTATATCGGCTGGTCGGGATGTCGACGATGTTCGGCGTCATGCTAGCCGGACACCGCCGATCGTAAATCGAAGGGAGGACGAGTGTCACGCCGAACCGGAGTCCTCTTCGTCAGCCAATCAACGGGACGAGGCAGCCGGCGATAAGCGATAAATCACGCTGGTTTCGTTCCGACGATCGTTCCGCGCTGGAACCACGCGTGTTCCCCGAGTGTTCCCCGCAATTAGTGTCAGGACTCCTTCCTGATCGATCGTTCCCTCGCGGATTCTTCGTCGTGAGACGTGGCCCCCTTCTTCATTTCAGGGAGACGAAGACGCGTCGGTATCCCGGCCCACGCCAACGCCACTTTCATGACGACTCTGTTCCCCGAAGCCGATTTTCACACGTATGTATGTATGTATGTATCACACAATCACACGTGGTATTAATGACATTAATATCAGTTATGTAAGGTTATGTTAACTAGGTACGTTAACCACAACAGCGACGCGTAGTGGCGGCCGGAGACATGAAATTTTCAACGCTAAGAGGACTACCCCCACCACCTGAAATTTCACTTCGTTTCCAGACCTGTGTATACGACCGTGGTCGGGTGCAAGCAGCAAGTTGTGTTGCTTCGTGCAACTAGTTGCAAGTGGAAAATTTAAGGGCCTGAGCACACTGGAGATTCTCGAACTTGGCGTCTTTATTCTGATTGATTGTGTTATTGTTTACATTCGAATGTTTCAGTTTTTATCATCATCGCAAACAATAAAAAGTTATTGTAAAATTGCACAAACTTAAACATTTATTAATATTTTGGTAAATTTGTCACATTCAAAGTTTCACATATTCATGATTGTGTATTACAACTAACAAAATGTGAAATGTTTTTTAGTTTTTTACTGTAGAGGTTTGATTGATTGTGCTATTTATGTATTACATGTTCGAATTTTATGTTTCAGATAATTTTCTAGATTATTTTGCTGTCAGAAATAGCTTTTGTAATTTTGAAGACATGAATCACATTATAATTATAATGGCCATCTTTACGCCGACCGTTTGATACGCGTACTAAGTACTAGATTTGGACTAAATTTGGACTTAATTAGTACGTACGATGGTGTAAACAATAAGGGCTATAATACACAAAATGCATAACATAACATAAGCATAACATAAGACCGCTGGACCAATGAACATCCAGCATAAAGCCGCCATATTAATTTACATAAGATACTCATTGGTCCAGCGGTCTTAAGGCCATCACACACAAAATGCATAACGTCGCATAAGCATAGCATATAATGGCCTTAAGGGCTATGACACACAAAATGCATAACGTAACATAAGCATGAGACCGCTGGACCAATGAACATCCAGCATAAAGTCGCCATATTAATTTACGTAAGATGCTCATTGGTCCAGCGGTTTTATGCTATGCTTATGCGACGTTATGCATTTTGTGTGTGATGGCCATAAAGGCCTTTAAGGACCAACAAACGATTCTGCATCGATTGACCCCCTTTAGAAACGAAAACTGTAAAGAATTATATTTACCGGCTAAATTCACACTCAAAATTATTTTCGTGTTTACGTAAAAACTATTAACCAACAAACGTTTTCATTAGTCCAACAATCAACAACAAACGACCAACAAACGATTCGTAATAAAAAAAATGTAAAAATTCGAAGTTGTCCGGCTAACTTCAGTGAGCTCATAATGACATATTAACAAGATACTAATAATGACAAAATATTTAAGGAAATATTTTTGTATTTTAATGTTGCCTATATCTGTCGGAACACGGCCGCAGATATAAAACGTAGTACCAGGGCCAGGCCGCTTGGGGTCATGCCGATCGCGCGTTTCATGTTTCCACCGTTTAATGCGGAGCTTGCGCTTCTCTTTGTATATGTTCTATGATTAGTTAGAGTTGGAATGGTGAGTTGGTTAAGTCTGATGTAGACTGGTAATCTAACGGATTATCCGTTGGAACTATTTATAGTTTATTTATTTAAAAAATAAAAGTATACAATGAAGAGAGTTATTGTTTTCGTTAATGGAAGTGATGTTAATGGCAAGGTAGTGCTATATGTTTCGCTCATATTAAATAATTGTATACATATATCTACATTTTAAATGTTGCTCTGTTATTCCCAAATTGATTATTTTATATACAAATGTAAATTAGAAACTATGGGCAATCATATTTTTATTCGAACAAAAGGAAAATTATAATATCAATTGCACATTTAGAGGGAAGCCTATTATTACATTTATGTATGCACTGATGAGTCACAAATTGCAGAGTATTCTGTTTGTAATTAAGAAATGTGAAGGCACAACTCGCTGTGTGCACCAATATTGAGCAGTGAATTATAGTAAGATTTCAAAAAGCGGAACAAGTAAAATCAGTTAAAAGTTATGGCTCGTCTACAATAGCCGTAAGCATATGCAGTAAGTCATTGACTAATGAATTTTTACAATCCAAGGTCGGTATTCATAGTCGGATCTTATATTTAAGACCGTCTTAAGTACAATCTTAAGATGTCATGAACCAATCACAGAGCCGTATTAGCGTCTTAAGACATTACTTAAGACGGTCTTAAAATAAGATCCGACTATGAATACCGGCCCAAGAATAATCTACTGTGGTTTGTTAATAGCTTACTGTTTACGTCTTACTGTATATGCTTACGGCTATATATTGTGGACGACCCTTTACAGCAGAATAGTAATAGAAAATAACTGTATGATGCAAAATAAAATGTATGGTTTTTCATGAAGTGAAAGAAACAGTGCATTCATGGCTTTACTATGAATCAAAAACATTTATTTCTTGGTGCATGAAGAAATGGAACACTGTAAATACTGTTAGCCAAGCAGGAAAATTATGTTGAAAAGAAATGTAATAGTTTTGTCGCAATTAAGCACTTGCACTTCTTGAATAAAAAATAATTGCCCATATGAAATATCTTTTTCATTTAACCTTGTAGTATTTTCCATCTTATTAAATTTGACTGATGCATTATATTCTTGACAATTATACCACTTGTAAAAATTATAAGTAATATACTTAATTGAAGGCCCAAAATATATTTAACTTTAATAGTTTATATTTTACAATATATACTTTATTTACTATAGGTATTTGTAGTTACTCATTCGTTAGACGAATTATTGACGGCAGCTAGTGCAAAATTTGAAATAACTGCAAAGAGAATTTTTACATCACAAGGTGGTGAAATTGATGATATTAAACTTATTAGGTAAAATTTATTTATTTATGCTTAATTATTAAAATGCTTGTTTAATTGTTTTTTACAACTGTTGTGTTTATGTATATATATTATGTTAAAAATTTTTATAGACTAAATACTATTATTAAAATATTAAACAATCTTCCTTCACAGGGATGACGATATTTTGTATGTTTCGAACGGGGAAAACTTTACACATACAAATAAGATCTCTCATAATCAATCAAGCAAGATTTCGGAATGGATTACACTGAATGTTGGAGGGAAATATTTTACCACAACTAGGGATACTTTGACAAAGAAAGAACCTACGAGTATGTTAGCAAGGTATATTACCTGTTTCAAATAAATTAATTTTTATAATGATCAATTTATATATATCTGTACGTGTGTGTGTCTGTGTGTGTGTGTTATAGAAAACATCTTAAAATTGACTCTGTATTTATTTCCTTACAATTAGTACAATGAAATTATTTCTTGTTTTCTTACAAATAGTACAATTATTATTCCTTACAAGTATAATTAAAACTAATGTTCTCATAGTTATTTTTTCTTATAAATTACATTTTGAGAGTATAGAATTTAGCAATTGACAGAGTGGTTGGCTTAAGACTAAAATTTAATTTTAAATTATAATAAAATATAATTGAAATAAAATTAACCGTCTGAAATGTTTTTAATAAAAGTGATTTATTGAAACAATATTTTAAACTTATACTGGATCATCATCAAAATAAATGTTAAATAAAATACGAGAGAAAAGGATAAATTTGGAAGTTATATTAAAATAATGTAATAATAATATGACATTTTATATAGAATGTTTACAGAAACTGAAAATACTGAACGTGCAATACAGCCAAGTAAACAAGATCATCGCGGAGCATATTTGATCGACCGAAGTCCTACTTATTTCGAACCATTGTTAAATTACTTGAGGCATGGTCAAATGATACTTGATTCCAATGTTAATGTAGCTGGTATATATTCGCGAATTATGTTTATGTCAGAGGGTATGACTATTTATTGTAATAAGACTAATATTTTTTGATACAGGAGTTTTGGCAGAAGCTTATTTTTATGCTATTGAAGGCGCTATTCGAATTCTTAATACAATGTTGGAAAAAGAAGAATTGCATAAAGAGGGTCTTGTATCTCTAACGCGCAAAGATGTACTTAAGGCAATCATGTCTACACCAACTACCGCAGAACTTAGATTTCAGGGAGTTGATTTTGTAAGAGCCGATCTTTCGAAACTAGATCTTAGGAATATTAATTTCAAGGTACATTTACATTGCATACAATTTATACGATAAAATAAACTAATGGAGCATTATAATGCGATTTTTTGCGCTAGATCATATGCGATCTAAAATGCTAAATATGTATACGTGCATTTTATATGTATAGATAGATTGCACGCTTCCATTAAAGGTGTGAAGATAGCATTATTGAGAAGAGAAAATTAGTAAGTCAGATATTTAAAAATGTATGTACTTAAAAAATCGCATTATGCACTGTTGACCTTAATCGATACGATAGAACTGATGGAAGTAAAGTTAAAAAAAAGTTATAACTATATTTACGCGTTTTTTTTTATTATAGTACGCCATTATGCATCACTGTAGTCTGGCAGGTGCTAATCTGTCAGGATGCTGTTTTGAACGTGCTGATCTATCCCATGCCAATTTGCAAGGCGCACAACTTGTATGTGTCAAAATGTCATGCGCAAATCTAGCTGCAGCCAACCTGCATTCGTGTAATTTTGAAGATCCTGGTGGTCTGCCGGCAAATATGGAAGGTGTAAATTTGAAAGGTGCTAATCTTGAAGGCAGTAACATGGCAGCCGTCAACCTCCGAGTGGCTACATTAAAGAATGCTATTCTTAGGAATTGTATTTTGAGATCAGCTGTTTTAGCTGGTGCTGATTTAGAGGTACTGATCTCATTATTATGTATACTATTACTTTAGAATCTCTCTCACTCTCTTTTTCTCCCCCCCCCCCTCCCTCCCACAAATACAGCATATAACTACTATGTCATACAGAAAAGTAACACGTAATATAACGGATGTTATATCTAATTAATGTCGAAATTACATAAACCTCTTTTATTAATACATTATACTATTACATTACTGTTAGATATTTGAAATTTTCGTTACATAGTTGCAATTTTGTATGAATGAGAGATTAAAATTAACATCTGCATTGCGTACAACTTGCACGTTACATTACGTGTTATATTTTATTATATTATGACTATACATGTAACTGCTATATATATTGGTGTTTGCTAATATCTGTTAATATATGTTCCTTGAAATTTCCACACATTTTTTATTTCCATTATACATGTCTATATGCACTTACATATCCATGTTTGTATAATTTTTTAGTGCTGTGATTTATCTGGCTCCGATCTGCAAGATGCAAATTTGCGCGGCGCAAATTTGAAGGACGCTGCCTTTGAACTAATGTTAACGCCTCTGCATATGTCTCAAACAATACGATAACAATGAATGTCACGCTGCACATATTACTGCAGCTTAATTTCTGTAACAGATGTTCTACAGTTTTATATAATTTATAATAATTTGAATGTTATGCTATATTCATAGTACTATTTTTGTGTTTTAAGTACAATACTTAAGTATAATAATTCTCAAATGTTTGAACACACAGTGATTATTGAAATACAAACATAGCATTTATTTAAATATATGTAGTATGTACGTACGTGCGTGTGTTGTGTGCGCACACACACATGCATGTTTGTATTGTTTGTGAGATAATTTTTTTTATAATTATTTTATTTGTAATATAATAAAGATACATCGTAACAATTGATGTATAAAACTAATATAAAAAATAGTAATGTTTTCAACTGTGTTATGTTAATTTTATACATTAATTTCTCTTTTTTTAAAACAAATATCTTAAAGTGTTTATATCATGTTATGTTTTTTTCTGTTTTTTTTGTTGGTCAAATAAATTCCATAATAAACGTTTTATTATAAAATTGTGTTATATCTTATTATAAGTGACAAATATCGAATTGATATTATTGATATTTTCAACGTTGAATATTCTGAAGTTAGAAATATGCGATTTATACAAAGTTTTAAACAGTTATACATATTATAATAAGAAACTAACTAAGAAATCTAAATATATTCGACAGTAAAAGTGATTAATAGATATAGAAACTTATATGTAATATTTTTTGCTTGTTAATTAAATTAATAGAATTTTTCTAGCAATAAGAAAAATATGTGAGAGATTAATATGTCAATAATATGCAAATAATCATATGTATATATTAAGATACGCTACTGTGTGTGTAGATAATATTACAATACATACATAAATAAAACACAAATATAACTCTATATCTACTATTGTACTAGCGACACAAGTTTAAATTTATTTTACGAGTTCTAAATATTTATTGTAACGTATTTTAAATATTTATTGTAAGTTTAGTTGTAATTTAATTTTTTATTATAGTATATTGTATTATATTTTAATGAATAGTTTAATGTATGTTGTAAATATTAATGTGTGATGTATATTAGAACTATTATTAAAGATTTCGTTATTATGTTCTATGTATATTCTATAACATACATTGGCTGAATTCCGATATTTACTGTCAGTACTGAAAATCAATATTTTTTTATATTTTACGTCACATATACAAGGTGATTCAAAAGTTAGTACAAAAATTTTAAGGGGTGGTAGAGGGGGACACAACAAATATTTTTTGTTAAGCAACATAGGGTTGGCGTCGCGTCGTTACCCCGATAGGCGACGCGAAAGTTGGGAGGGTATGTTGAGGGTATGCGAGGAAGGTATGTTGAAAAACACATCGCTCAAGCAAGGGTATGGTACTAATTTCTGTCAACAAATAACAGTCAATTACAGGAGAGCCGATAACAGACTACGGGAGCAGCTCACACACTTGATGGCAGCAGTTCATCAAAGCACGATATCAGTTAAGGTACATTTTGTTTCATTGACTGCTGTCTTTGTAGGGATAAATGAGATCACACGATTAGTTGAAATTCCCGTCATTTAAAAAAAAAAATGTAGACATCCATTTACCAGACAGTCAATCTCGCGATATTCCGCCGTGTCCGCCGTGTCTGATTTAAATAAAAACATATCCGTACGCGTTAAGATCAGTACACTAACTCTCTCTGAAGTCCTAAACATAGCGCATGGTGAGACAAGTGCCGAAAAATCAAACAAACTAGTATCAATTATACAAACTATTAAATTGTACCGATGGTGTCATACCACGGGCATACGGTCAACCTAAGATTCACAAGGTTAATAATCCTCTGAGGATTATAGTGTCGACCATTAATATCACCCTGGCAAAATTCTTACATGAATTAATTTATAGTCCCTAAAGCCAAGAGTTATATAAAAAACAGTTTTGACTTGGTTACGATATTGTCGGGTGTGCATATTGGCGACCACTTTGATTTGATTTTCTTAGATGTGGTATCAGCTCTCTTTACTAATGTACCCATCGATTTAGCCCTTGACCGTATAAAAAACAGATGGTCTTTTATTTCTACTAATACCACAATCCCTCTTGACGAATTCTTGACGGCTATTCAGTTTGTGCTAAACTTGACTTACTTTAAATTTAATGACATTTTTTACCAACAGCAATCTTGGCCGGTATTCAATCGGATCTTTTATATTTAAGACCGTCTGAGGTACAATCTTAAAATGTCATGAACCAATCACAGAGCCGTATTAGCGTCTTAAGACATTACTTAAGACGGTCTTGAAATAAAATCCGACTATGATAGATATATATGTATATGTGAGAAAATGAAGATTTACCCGCCGAGTTCGAGTAAAAATTGTTTATTTATATTTTAAACAAAAAAAGAAATATTTAAGTGAAAAGTAAATCAATTACTATATAAGATGTACAAATGATGTACAAACGATTAAGCACAATAAACTGTGATTTATCATTATTTTGCTTCCTCATAGATAAAATTTTTTTCTAGTTGCCGCTGCCAATGTGTTCAGAATGTTCTAAAACGTCGAAAAATTGCATTTAAAAAAATGTCCGTATGTGTGTGTGTATGTGTATGTGCGGATTTGATGTCCGTGGTTGCTCTAATTTCCGCAAATATTGAGATATCGGGTTGTTTTTTTTTTATCGACAGAGTATCATTCAAGGAAGGTTGGTATTGAATTTGGCGATGATCGGTAAAGAGGTTCTTTTTTAAAAAAATTTTGAATTTTTTTAGAAATGTCCGTGGTTGATCTAACTTCCGCAAATATTGAGATATCGGGCTGAATTTTTTTTTAATCGATAGAGTATCATTTAAGGAAGGTTGGTATTGAATTTTGCGATGATCGGTAAAGGGCTTCTTTCTTTATAAAATTTTGAATTTTTTTAGAAATGCCCGTGGCTGCTCTAACTTTTGCAAATTTTGAAATATTGGGCTATTTCTAATTTTATTATATTCTTCAATCTTTTCTACCCATATTTTATATATAATTCTTTAAGATTTGGTTGATTAGACTCAGCTTTATAAGGCTTTTATGTATGTACGGATTCCCCAAAATCTTAAATGCCTTTAATTCAAAAACTAATCAACCAAATCATAAAGAATTATATATGAAATAGGGGTAGAAAAGACTGAAGAATATAATAGAATTCGAAAACAATTGCCAATATAATAAAAAAGTGTGTAAATTAGAAACTTGCTTCTTCAACATTTTTTTTTTATATGTAACTCAAAAACTGATCAACCAAATCTTAAAGAATTATATATGAAATAGGGGTAGAAAAGACTGAAGAATATAATAAAATTTGAAAAAAATTTCTGATAAAATAAAAAAGTGTGTAAATTAGAAACTTGCACGTTGCTTCTTTATCATTTTTTTCGTTTATATATAACTCAAGAACTGATCAACCAAATCTTAAACAATTATATACGAAATAGGGGTAAAAAAAACTGAAAATTATAATAGAATTAGAAAAAAACATTACCAATATAGTAAAAAAGTTTTCCGAAAAATGTTCGGGTCGGGATTACTGAGCTGACCTTCTATCAATTCACTTTATTGTCATTTTATAAGTTGCTGGTTTTTTTCTTTAGTCTTTTCTACACCTATTTCATATATAATTCTTTAAAATTTGGTTTATTAGACCCAGTTTTATAAGGCTTCTATGTATGTACGGATTTTCCGATATTGCAAACGTCTGTAACTCAAAAACTAATCAACCAAATCTTAAATATATTTTTCAGTCTTTTTTACCTCCATTTTATGTATAATACTGTAAGATAAAATACATTGACAACATATTTAAATAATGAGGGGTTAACTTTTAGAAGCATCACTAGTAAATTTTTTTTTTTACATTAACCAAGGATGTACAAACACTAAAAATCGTAGTACATTTATGTACAAACGATGTACAATCCAAATATATTAATGTTTTTGTATTTTGTTGCAGATGAGGGGCCAAATATATGGACCTGGTAGCGCATACCTTATTCTCATGGTCCTCTATCGGCAAAGGCAAATTTAATATTCGTATGTTACTTAATTCAATTTATTTCTGCATGCATCCATGATTTAAGGATGTATGGGTGACAGATGAAATTATTACCAAAAATCTAAAAATTTCATGGATTACGTCTTTTCTATTATTACGTCTGAGTATCTGTGTAAAATTTCAGCACAATTCTCTTATTGGTTCAAAAGTTATTTAATTTTTTTGTTTGCATTGACTTTTATCATATCTCGGGATTGGCTGCACCAATCTTATTCGGACTAGTCGCAATCGAAAGCTTGTATCGACATTATAGTTAAAAAGTGTAGTTAGATTTTTTATTACGGCTTTAGTTTCTGAGGTATTTTAATCGAAAGTTTGTTGACGCATGAATTTTCTTCTTATTCTTATTCTTTTGTTTTCTTCCTCATTAAATTATAAGAATAAGAAGGAAATTCATACGTCAACAAACTTTCGTTTAAAATATCTTAGAAACTAAAGCCGTAATAAAAAATCTAACTACATTTTTTTAATATAATGTCGATACAAGCTTTCGATTGTGACTAGTCCGAATAAGATTGGTGCAGCCAATCCCGAGATATGATAAGAATCAATGTAAACAAAAAAATTAAATAACTTTTAAACCAATAAGAGAATTGTGCTAAAATTTTACACAGGTACTCAGACGTAATAATAGTACAATCTACGAAATTTTTAGATTTTTGGTAATACTTTCATCTGTCACCCATACATCCTTAAGGAGTTGTATTGCGACAATACAATCCAAAATTTTATACTCTAAATCGACGTAAAAACATCCGACTATTTACGGTTACAGGACGCTGAAAACTTTTGGTTAGTTCTGTCCCTCACACACAGAACAAAAGACTATTCTTTTATTTTTCTCCTCCATATCAGTCGCTTCTTTACATCAAATAATCGTGAAAATCGAGGTCTATTTATTATTGTATTTCTAAATCTAAATGGTCAATAATTTCGGTTTTTTTACTAGTATTCCTAAAGTGTCCTTCTAATATACATATATTTATTTTTCATCACTTTCTTAAATTGGTACTAATTATTAAAATTCAAAATACGAGATTTCCGTATGCTTTGTGTATGCAATACCTGCATGGAAGAAATGCAATTTTTGATTGCGATTATCTCGCGTTTGGGATGGTCAATCACTTTTAAGCTGTACAGACGTGTAGATACCACATTTATTAACATATAGGGTAACTCCGGTATAATATACATATACGCCGCACCTAAGGAAAATTTAATTTATCAAGTAGGGGAGAACGGTCAAATGGGAGTCACTTAGGGATAAAGTAAAAAAAAATAACATATTAAAAACATTATTGTATTGAATTTAATTTTGGTTGAGTTTGCCTATTTAGTTCGATATTTTGTTTCGGTTTGAACGAAGGTAGATCGCGCTCACAAGCACTCCCTACTCCAATGTGACAAGAAGTTCCAGTTGCTATTTGAAATACACGTTGTATGCAAGCATAAAGTCACGCCTCGTAATTTACTCCGAATTGAAAATCCTTAAACCTCCATTATATATTTATTTGAACTAAAGTAAGTTTTAGACTACAACTAATTAGCTTCCTGATAATATTTATGATAACTGTAAAACGTAATTGCATATTAGTTTTTTTAATTAAAAAAAAGTAGCTTGGGCTCCCATTACCCAGGGTAACAGGGTAATGAGAGTCGATACATAGCGTAGGGGAGACCGCGGCGAAGACGTCGTCGGGGTGGAATCGTCAATATCTCGAAATATGTATATTTTGCGAACTTGCCATTAACATTGTAAACGCTGCTTATGGTACCTATGTGACCGCCGGAGTTTTGGGAGGTTACCTGCCGTGTTAAGATTTTTATGAGAGCAAACGTGTTTTCGGAAGGTGAAAGTGAAATTTTCTGCGCGTGGAAAATTTTTAATATCTACAATAATATTTGCTCTCCAAATCTCGAGGTACGCGATTCTAAAGAGCAATGCATGCTGAACACGAATCCAGTGAAGTTTTTTCATTATCGTTGATGTCTAATATTTCGTGAGCGACCAAACTTGAAACTTGTGTTCGGGGCGAAGTGATCACCAAGCCACAGGGATAGACTTTTATAATATTGGCAAATTTTCTAATTTTATTATATTTTTCAGTTTTCTACCCCTATTTCATATATAATTCTTTAATATTTGGTTGATTAGTTCTTGAGTTATAGAATCCGTACACACACACAAAAACACAAAATAATAAAACATTTTAACACTTTACTTAATAAATGTTTACATTTTTTTATTAACAATTAATTAATAAAATGTATCCCATCAGTTTTCATAATCGGAAATATTATGTATTTATGGAGTGAAGATTCTGCTCCGGCATTTTTGACATTTCAATTTTTCCACCTTTGTCGTTTTTACTCTATACCGGTTAAACAAAGCGACGTAGACCAAAATTTCCTATATAAATTTTTTAGCTAAAGGTTCACTCTTTACAACGGTATACCACATTTAACTAAAATTATTTATTTTGTTGTTAAAAATTGGCACCGAAAAGAAACTGTCGACCTCGCCCCGGTCTCCCCTAATTAGAAACATTACTTAATAAAACTAAAATACAACAATGTATATTATTTTTTTGCCATATTACGACACAAAACAATATACTTTTACCAATAAGAACTTTAATTATTATATAGGAACATGCAAAATCTCAATAAAGTCGCCCATGAAATACAAAGGATCGACGAAAATTACAAGGATGGAGCGCAAAAACTACTTTTGGCCTTTTCAGACGCAAAACGACAACCGAGCGGCAATGCAACGCATTAGCCGTTCCCTTCTCGCGTCTATCTAACCTAGCGTTAAACAAAACACGCTCGAACTCGTTCAGATATGCGTATAACGACATTACTCCCATTACCCCGTGGCCCCCATTACCCCGTATTTCCCTACTATTTACTATGTTTAAGGCAAATGAATTATACCAATAAAAACTTTATACTGTCTACTACTATAAAAAAAATTAGAAATATGAAATATTTATCTATTCTTTGTAATTAACAAAAAAAACTTTTAAAAATCCTTGCATTTTTGCCATATAGGGTAGAAGCACCTAATATCGTATACCTAATTTTAAACCCTTGTAGAAAATAGAGGAATTAGTATTTTTATATCAAATATGTCGCATTTTCTTCAAAATTTATTTAAGAAACAATATATGAAACTGCGTTATTGATATATTAAGATGTGTTATAGTTATAGTCACAAAACCAGAAAAATGAAAAATCACGATTCTAAAAAAATGGCACTTAATATCATATATATAATGCGTTTGTTCTTCTTATGGGGAAGACCTCGGGAAAATAAACTAAACTGTGTTTCTCTGTAAGCAAAGTTTATATAACCTTTATTAATCCTATAGTTTTAATTATCCTAATTGCAATGTGTGATTATCCTAGTTACAATATTCTTACCTGTAAGCAAAGAAACGACATTTAAAGTTTACTATTCACCGTCATTCCCTTCTTACAATAAACAATTCTTACGCTACGTAATTAGTGCGTCTCCTTAATGACTCTCGTGATCTATGAGCACGTGTCTCCGAGTCTATTCGCCTTTGGCGCCTACTTTACCGTCTGTCGAGTGACCGCGTCCATCTGACCGAGTGTCCACGCGACAGTTTTAAAGTCGTACTCGTACAACTTTACATATATGCAGAAGAAAAATTTAAATATTATTTTATGATATATGGAAGTAAACAAAAAAATTACAGTGGTTATTTATTAATGTTGTTACTTATTACCTACCCTCGAAAGTTAATTATTTCTTGCGCAGTTTGCACATGTGAAAATTTTTTCAACAATCCCACATTCTACGTGGGCCCAACGATGACAAACAATACATTGCACCCATTCTTCACCATGTGTATCATTTTTATATCTTCCCCCGCATAATATACATACGGCATCGTCTTCATCACAATCAGAATCAGTCATATACGGTTATTAAGTACCCATGACACAAAATCAACCATTAAGACTTAATTGTATAACACGTTCAAATAAATAAACTGGGTGGAGTTCCGAAAACGGGTCCCCTCCGATTTCGATGAAACTTTGTGAAAAGCTTCGTCTTGGGTTACAATGAAAGCCCGTAAAAGGAATTTTGGCGACTCCAATTAGAAATCCATTTTTTTAAGTAAAAAGTTTTTTAAATTAAAGTTTTAAATAAAATAGTGAAAAGAACGGTAAGCGTTATATTAATGATGGTTTCTGGTAGTATTTTTTACGCTGAACAAAAAATTATATAGGTCTTATAGAGCTAACTGCTCTAGTTTTCGAGATATACAGTGTTAAATTTAAAAAGGTATTTATGCATAAAAGCGACTCCCTCTCCGATTTGGTTTATTTTTTAATATGTTGTTGGGGATGTCTTTCCGAGTCATTTCATATATATATATAAGGGTCGGACTCAAATAGTTTCGGAGATACAGGCTGAGAAAGGATAAAAATAATAAATACGAAAATAAACGTTTAATGATGATTTATTCAACACTATCATTAGGAATCTAAAAGATTTCAGCCATTGCATCAAAGAATGCGGTAATCCGAGCGTAAACAGACCAATAAAGTCACTTTGAAAACATAAACAAACAGGCTATACTACACAGGGACTTCCACGCAAAACAAGATCCACTCCCACTACTATTCACCGTACATATAAATATGTACTTTTTATATACCAACTGTTCTCTGCTTTAACAAATATGTGCTTTCTAAGTTGAAGCACATACAAAGCACATACTTATAAAGCGCGCCACTAACCTATAGGTTAGTGACGCGCTTTACAAGTATGTGCTTTGTAAGTTGAAGTACATACAAAGCACACACTTGGTTGAAATCTTTCAGATTCCTAATGATAGTGTTGAATAAATCATCATTAAACGTTTATTTTCGTATTTATTATTTTTATTCTTTCTCAGCCTGTATCTCCGAAACTATTTGAGTCCGACCCTTATATATGTATATGAAATGACTCAGAAAGACATCCCCAACAACATATTAAAAAATAAACCAAATCGGAGAGGGAGTCGCTTTTATGCATAAATACCTTTTTAACTTTAACACACTGTATATCTCGAAAACTAGAGCAGTTAGCTCTATAAGACCTATATAATTTTTTGTTCAGTGTAAAAAATACTACCAGAAACCATCATTAATATAACGCTTGCCGTTCTTTTCACTATTTTATTTAAAATTTTAATTTAAAAAACTTTTTACTTAAAAAAATGGCTTTTTAATTGGAGTCGCCAAAATTCCTTTTAAGGGCTTTCATTGTAACTCAAGACGAAGCTTTTCACAAAGTTTCATCGAAATCGGAGGGGACCCGTTTTCGGAACTTTATCCAATAAACTAACCGTTATACTTTATTGTTATACTGTTTTAATGACTACTTATACAGGGTGTGTAAAAAGTCCCGAACCCCTTACATATCTTATAAACTAAGCATTTCTGTCAAAAATGGTTCATACAAAAGTTGTAGGGTTTTAAGTGGCGCATTACATAGCAATAGTAGTGTGACCTTGGATACCATTGTCAAGGTCAAGTAAAAATTGCTTTGAAATTTTTAAATGAAAACCCCAATTTTTTATTGCATATTCTTACAACTGACCTCAAGAGCTTTTTTTTTTAAGTACTTTTCGAGTTATAAGGCTTGAAAGTTACAGTATCGTCGGTATTAATATTATGGAGGGGGTGGAAGGGGAGGGGTGGGAGGGATGCATAGTGTTTTGTCTGATCGGGCAACGCAATACACCTTAGGACCCTTAGGTAATACTAATACCAACGGTACTGTAACTTTCAAGTTTCATAACTCGAAAAGTACTTAAAAAGAAAAACTCAATTGTAGTGTTTTAAAAAGATTTTGAGGTCAGCTGTAAGAATATGCAATAAAAAATTGGGGTTTCCATTTAAAAATTTTAAAGTGATTTTTACGTGACCTTGACAATGGTATCCAAGGTCACACTACTATTGCTATGTAATGCGCAATTTAAAACCCTACAACTTTTGTATAAACCATTTTTGTCAGAAATGCTTATTTTTCAAGATATTTAAGGGGTTCGGGACTTTTTACACACCCTGTATAATACATACATTGTCCACTTACCTTACTTCACTATATATAGATTTCTTGTAACACTTTGCAAATGTTGACGAGGTTAAATTCGAAACAGCTATCAGTAGAAAGAGAGAGGTTTTTCAGTGAGGCTATGTCTGCACCGTCTATCTTCCGTCGCGTGCTCTTACGGCAGGGGCCGGTCTATCTATATAAGTCTATGTATTTGATAGGTAAAATATACTCCTTATAAAAAATTACCAATAATGTTTATAAATAAGGCAATAAAATGTCATAGTAACTTATAAAATGTGTGTAAGAAGGTTATTAAAGTGTAAGAATGATAAACAAATTATAAAACTGAAAAATTTTAAAAAGAAAATAGACGAACGATAGATGCATTAAAAGTTATTGTTACACGATCCAAAAAAAAGAAGGAAAAAGAACACATATGCTGCTTTCCGACTATACTAGAGTGTGATATATCCCGCACGCTAAAAATGCCGTATATCTTAAACAGGTGGGATATACAAGATAACAAACTAAACAAACAATACAAGAGCTATGCACTTGTATTTTGCTGTATTCCATCCTTTACTATCCCTCTACACTTATGTATCATAAAATAACCATTAAACCTTTTACATTCCCTACAGTAATAATTTTACGTAGGTCGTAATATATGATCGCGCTACGTACTACATTGAGAAATCGATTCAACTTATGACAGTTTCGTTAATATTAACAGTAAGGGACTGAAATTACAACACAATACTATTAAAACTAATATGGCATAAAGGCACATAACAGAGTGATTGCGCGCAAATTATCTTTATTCCTTCTATTTTTTTCTGACTTTTGCGGCGTAAATACCGGAGTTACCCTAATAAAAATTTCAAATTTTTCTTAAAATTTGCGATTCACGCTACTACTACCTTAATAGCACAAAATGGACATCAAATCGTATTACAATATGAACATTTATTATTTAAGCTTAATGTGAGGCAGCTTTATAAAAATTTAAATAAAAATTAAAATTTTTCAAGATTTAAGGGAACGCGAACGCCGTAATCGGTCAGGACTGGATCTTGTTTGCCTAATAATTTTATTTAAGTGAATTTTACGTACAATCCTTAGCCTTGGCAAACGACGCGCCGTTACTTACGGACATAACGCAGTCTTATCCAAAGCCACAACGGTACAATCACATAATTAAATTAATCATATCAATTTAATCCTAGACGGATCAAACAGGGGCCATATGGACCCCCAGCTCATTTTAGTACGCTCCTTAGATAATAGACGATATATTCGGGTTCGGACCCCTTCCATAATTAAATTTCACTATCTAGGAGGAGATCCTTAAATCGCGACACAGTGTTGAGATAAAAAGCACGTGGGAGCCAAACAAACCTCACACGATCTTTACCGTTGAACTTTTTTGGCGGTGTCGATTTCAGTTTTTTTGTTTAAACTAATAAATTACAGTTATAATAAGATAATTATAAAGTATGAGTCATGAAATATATTTTTGTGGCAAATATTTTTTTGCAACGCCTGTGGCGAAAGTTTTATTTTCGATTGCTGTTTAGCGTGCGGAAAAGTGGCTTATTTCTCAACGATTCAATATATGCCTTACTTTACCGCACTAGTGCGAGAAAAGTTATTTTACCGCACTAGTGCGGTAAAAAACCTCCTTTTATTACGATTGATAGTTTTTCTTTTTCGATTTTCGACTGACATAATTCAACAAACTTGAACGTAACAAAATTCACGCGAGACAATTATGTCAATTCGTTACAACTGTCATCATTCAAGAAGGATAAAATGGATAAAGAAAACGAGTGTCCAAGACCGTCCACGCCGGTGGAACTCGTAGAAGCAGCTGTATCTGCCACAGAGAATTTATCTACTACCGAATAAATTGAGAGATAAATATATGAATATTTATAAAAAATTTATAGAATGGAGAGCATCTAAAAATACAACCTTATTTTCGGAAAATGTCTTAATGAGATATTTTGATAAATTGTCAAAAAGTGCGAAACCATCTTATTTGAATTTAATTTTAATTAATTTTTTAATCTCAAATCGAACTTTTGCGACAGACATTACAAATAATATTGTATGTGGCATGTGTGGAAGACAACGAATACGTCGCGCGTGAGGTTGCCGCATTCGCCTCAGCTGCGCTGCTCAATGCGACAACCTCACGCGCGACATAATTCGTTGTTTTCCACACTTGCCATACAAAATACTATTGTAGTTCTAATTAAATTAGCTTTTTTTTGCAGAAAATGCTTTTTTGTTTTACTACAAACTAAATGTATAATTATATTTTGGCCATTTATGCAAATTAAAAAGTTAATATTACATGCAAAGAAAAATTTTTAACGATATTTTCTTTTACTTTATAAATTTTCCTTTATATGTTTAAATAATTATACTTTTTTAAGAGAACGCAACAATGACTATTTTTTTCTGATAGTCTAATGTGTCCTCTTTAAAACGCCGTTTGAATTTTTAAAATCGGTTAATTAGAGAAAAAATATCCATTTCTATCTAAAAAGAGGCATTTTTTGCACTTTTTCGTTTAAACCATTTTTTTCACCAATTTCCCATTCCTAAAATTGACTTTAATGTACATCATTCTCTTTATTGTTAAAAAACGAAGAAATATTTATGTATATTTAAATAATATTATTGCGTATAGAAAGCACTTTACACTAATTGTAAGAAAAAGTGTGGGGGCCAAGTGAACCCCACGTGATCCGTAGAGGGTAAAATAAGTGGCATGACCTGTGTAGGGTTAATTACACTCTAAAATACTTTCACAAGGATATTGGAAATATACGAATATAAGAAATACTGGATATATATAGGGAAGAAAATTTTTACTTTTACAAAATTTTTACTTAAACTCTTGCATTAGCTAATCACTTCTTGTACCACAATGCAATAATGTTATGTGCGTAAATTTAAGAAGGTGTATTTATGATTCTAGTTTTAGTGGAGATTTAAATTTTAATTTAGATTTAATAGGTAATTGGTTTTAATATTAAAATAATTAAGAAACCAAATTTTTATTAAAAAAAAAATTAAATAATTTATGTCTAACAGTTAAAACTTTACTATTAGAAATACATTATAAATAAAATAAACTATTTTTTTTATCAATATGTTTTTTCACCTATCATGCTTTAGTATTTATGTGTTTTCCACATTGGTTTTTACATTATAGCGGAAAAATTTTGATCGTGAAAAAAACAAATCAAAAAGATATGAAACATATATAATTTTAAATTACAAAGGAAGGACAAATAATTAAACAAGTTATATTCAAGTTTCTACGTAGAGCAAATATGATGAAATATTGTCAATGTATAATTAAAATTTGATACACATACACATATTTGCATACATATGTAGGTATTGTATGCGCGCGCGCACACGCAGCAGACAGACGGACAGACATACAGGTGCGCGTATTTTTGTATGCATATATTTTTATGTAGACACATATTTGTAAATATAATCCAATATTTCGCAAAAGTGCAGTAACTATAAATAAAATGCCAGCATTATAATCTTGTAAAACGATCGATTCTTCTTTTTAACTATGCAGAGCTCATTCAACTTGGCAATATTGCGCATCTATAATGAAAAGCAATAAATGTACGTATTAGGTTGATGCGCGGTTGATCCTCTTTTACGATAAAATTTGCATACTTCTGATTCGTCTTTCTGTCGATTCTTACCAGGTGTTACGGATTTTATCCAATCGATAAAAGCCCCTGTACGCATCGCGACAGCAGGACTGTCTGAAGCACAGCCCTCACCGGAAGATGTAATACCAGCCAATACAAGATTGTGCGTTTTAGGATCCTGCCATAGAAGAGGTCCTCCGCTATCCATCTGTGGCGCGCAAAGAGAAACAAATAGAAAATCTATTACTTGAAAATAATTTTTACATTACGATTCTTGAATAATATACATTTTGCACAAATTTGTCATGTTATTTCAGTTTAAAAGATGAAAAAACTATCACTTCACCTGACATGTATCCTTTCCGCGAGTAAATGTACATATGTTACTGTCGTTTACTTTAGAATAATAACGTTTGCACTCTCCAATAGGTATTACATTTAAATCCACTTTTTGAAGCGTAGTCGATTTTTTGCCGGCAAATTCCAGTAAACCCCAGCCTAATGAGTGAACGGAATTAAATCATATAATAATTGTATCAATATCGAGATAACCGTAGAAATACTCAGAAAATACTCACCCAACGCAGTGACCTTATTACCAGCAAACGAGTCTTGTTTATGTTGAAATGGTAAGCAGGCCGGACCGACTTCAGCGCTATATTTGATTTTACCAGCAATTTTACAAACAGCTATATCGTAAGCGTCTTCGTTTATATTTTTGTACCGCAGAGGATGAATTATGCATCCGACCAAGCGGAACAGCATGGTTGCGTTAGTATCACTACCTACCGTAATGTATATTACAAATGCACAAATTTGTTTTGTATAAATTTAATGTATAAGATTTATATATCTATCAAAAAATCTTATATTATAAGAAACAGTATGAGCTTATTTCATTACTGGTCCTTTTTACACATAAACGATGTTTCAAACTGTATTTATCAGGCGTTAACTTATTATATATAGCTGTTTATTATTTGTAACTTTTGAATAAAACAGATTTCATCTTAGTATATATAAAGAATAAAGTATTACATTTATAATCAGTTTTACAAAACGGGAAATAAGTTAGCGCCCTTCTTATAAATAGATAATTTACCATTACTATACTCACATACCGTCGCTCACATTTACAAAAGTTTTACACAGTCATTAAATTACAATTTCAAATAAAATTACTTAAAAATAAATTTATACTACAAACAGAAAATAACTATAAGATTTACCTTTATATTATTGCAATTGTAAACACAAATTTTATTTGCTTAATATTCTTTACCTCTAAATATTAATAACATGTATAAAAAACAGTATTTAACCATTACCTCTGGTTGTATCATGTTCACCAACAATTGCGCCAATCAAATTATAGTCTCTTTTTTCTATGCAATGGGCTGCCGTTAATATATATTGTTCAGATATTATGGTACCACCGCAATATATCATATCTTTTTTAGAATCAACGAGCCCACACATCATGGGATATTCATTTACCCCAGTTTCCTCACCGCCTACTATCCTGGTCTAATTGTAAGTAAGCAATGCAAATAATTACGGATTACTTTATTTTCAATACTTAACCAATTATTAGTATTCTTAGTAAATTGTTGCATAATTGATTAATAGCCAAATTACAAAGTAGTAATAAATAAACAGCAAATAAACTTTCCATAAAATAAATGACATCTCATAATTAATTTAAACAATTAACCCTCCGTCATCTATCTGGGTCTTTAAAGACCCAAGCGAAATTTCTTCCTTGCATTTCTTCGTGGAGAGAAGGAGGAAGGAGGTAGGGGAGACCGGGGCTAAACCGTCTACGGGGTAAAACCGTCAAATCAAATATTTCGGAACCTGTATATTGTGCGAACTCGCTATTAATATTGTAAACGCTGCTTATTGGTACCCATGTGACCAACGGAGTTTGGGCAGGTTACCTGCCGTGTTATGATTTTTACGAAGGCAAACCTGTTTTCAGAAGGTAAAAGTAAAATTTTCTGAGCGTGGAAATTTTGTAATATCTGCAATAATATTTGCTTTCCAAATCTCGAGGTACTAGTGGAGGCAAATTAGGTTTTTAGCTCGGAACCGGTTAAAACTACTCGGATTTGAACGTTTTTTTTTTTAAATGTAGCTAATTAAAAACACTACAATGTTTATGGGTTAAAAATTGACGCTTTAAATAGGAAATTCAAAAAAATTCCGAAAAGCTGAAATTCTAAGACAAAAAATTTTTCAAACGTACTAACTTGCATTTTTTGCTTATAAACTTAAAATAATTACTTCCAAGAGGTTTTTAAGATAGTTAATTATGATTTTATTAATTACAATTTTAGGTCAGTAAATGGAGACCAAAAGAGGCTTCAGCTTGCAAAAGATCTCATGAGAAGTTTATACTCGGCAATTTTGTTTATTTTGTGATTCTAATGAAAACCCTAAGTTTGCGACCTCGGCAAGCTGCCGCTCGCGTCGCCATCTTGAAAAAATGGTGCCAAAAACCGGTTTTTTGCGAATATCTCGTTTTCACTGCAATTTAGAGCAAAAGTACCGAGTACAAATGCGGGAGATTCCAGGTTCGAACCCTGGCTGGGGTAATATTTTTCGCAATAAGTTTTTACAGTGATTTTAATATTAAATCGATATCGATTTAATTAAGGGAAGGGAGAGGGAATGTCTCTATCTAAGTTGCTTAAATTTAAGCGTTTAGATAGAAGGACCGGATCTCGGTCTAAAGTGGCCTGACGATTGTCAGGAGTGTTTGCCAGTTTCGTCGATTAAGAAATTTAATTTGGTTATTTATACACTGGCGAAGTAAATGTATCTCATCGTGTACCGAGTACAAAGTTGTAGAGCACAAAATTTCCTACAACTTTTGTATTCAATATTTTTTTCTCAGATAAATAGTTTACGAGTTATAGCAGAAAGTTTTTTTGCAATTTGTAAAAGATGCTGGATTTCCCTGGAAATTGAAAGATTATTGATTATTATCGTTATTATATCATTATATACGTATATAATCAATAATCTTTTAATTTCCAGGAAAAATCCAGCATCTTTTACAAATTGCAAAAAAGCTCTCTACTATAACTCGTAAACTATTTATCTGAGAAAAAAGTGTTGAATACAAAAGTTGTAGTAAATTTTGTGCTCTACAACTTTGTAATGGATACTTTTGCTCTAAATTGCAGTGGAAACGAGATATTTGCAAAAAAACGGTTTTCGGCACCATTTTTTCAAGATGGCGGCGCGAGCGGCAGCTTGCCGATGTCGCAAACTTAGGGTTTTCATTAGAATCACAAAATAAACAAAATTTCCAAGTATAAACTTCTCATGAGACCTTTTGGAAGCTGAAGCCTTTTTTTGTCACCATTGACTGACCTAAAATTGTAATCAATAAAATCATAATTAACTATCTTAAAAACCTCTTGGAAGTAATTATTTTAAGTTTATAAGCAAAAAATGCAAGCTAGTACCTTTTGAAAAATTTTTTGTCTTAAAATTTCAGTTTTTCCAAATTTTCTTGAATTTCCTATTTAAAGCGTCAATTTTTAACCCATAAACATTGTAGTGTTTTTAATTACCTACATTTAAAAAAAAAACGTTTAAATCCGAGTAGTTTTAACCGGTTCCGAGCTAACGCACTTTTTTTGTCTAATTTGCCTCCACTATACGTGATTATAAAGAGTAATGTATGCTGAACACGAATCCAGTGTAGTTTTTTCATTATTGTTGATGTCTAATATTTCGTGGGCGATCAAACCTGAAACTTGGGGCTAATCGTCAGTAAGCACCCGGGGTGGACTTTTATAATATTGGCAAATTTTATAATTTTATTATATTTTTCAGTCTTTTCTACCCCTTTTTTATATATTTTTCTTTAATATTTGGTTGATTAGTTCTTGAGTTATAGAATCCGTACACACACACAAAAACACAAAATAATGAAATTTTTACACTTTAATTAATAAATGTTTACATTTTTCTATTACCAAATAATTAATAAAATGTATCCTATCAGTTTTCATAATCGAAATTATGTATTTATGGAATGACGACTTTACCCCGGCATTTTTGAGATTTCGATTTTTCCACCGTTGTCGTTTTTTCTCTATACCGGTTAAACAAAGCGACGTAGACAAAAATTTTCTATATAAATTTTGTAGCTAAAGGTTCACTCTTTACAATGGTATACCACATTTAACTAAAATTATTTATTTTGTTGTTAAAAATCGGCACCGAAAAAAAACTGACGGTTTAGCCCCGATCTCCCCTAATGTTTGGTATCCCCCTCCATTAAAAAAAGTTGACAATAGAGGGGTTTTGCTGCCGCGGTAACACCCGTCAATGCGTGTTCGAGCAACGACCGGGCAAAGTTAAGTCTGTAAAAACATGATGGATGACGGAGCGTTAATTTAAACTTACTACTTTCTTCCAACCACAGTTGCAGTTATTTGAAATAGTTTGAATTTCGCATAAAAATCGACCTCCCATGTTATATGGCGCCGAGTCAAATTTTATAGTCGGATTTATTCCATTGAGGACGAATGTATTGTAACCACAATAGTAATATTCACTACCATCAGCAAATTGAACAGAAAGTCTCTCTTGATAACAGTTATTACCCTGTAAAAGAATTTATTAAATTATTTCTTCCTTTTGTCCTGGTTTCAAACAACTCTGGTAATAATTAATATAAATTTTGGATTTGAGTAAAATTTGTTACATTATACTTAAGAACCCAATTAAAGATATATGTCTATGCATAAATTTCGAACAAGATATTCATATAACATACTTACCATTTCAAGAGTACAGCTTATTTTGGTATTATAGGGACTTGCCATTTCCCAAGTGCAATGCTTTTCACCTTTGTACCCATTGGGATACTCGGGATTATATACATAATATGTTTGTCCAGCTGTCAAACTTTGAAAATAATTGCAATCAGATTCAACTCCATTTAGCACTGAGAGTGACAGCAGTAAGCCAAATAAGACTACCAGGACTAGAATAATTATACACTTGCTTTATAATTATGTACTAGATAAAATTCCGTATTAGTAAAGAGTTTTGAATATGGCATTTACGATATCTAAACTTGACAATATTTATTGATAAAGTAGAATAATCGCCACAACGGTCCAAGCTAGGATCTTAATTGCCTAATATTATTTTATTGTGTGATACACATATTATCTCCCCCTTCCCTTTAGTTAAATCAATTCTTACCTCCAACCCTTGAAAACTGTGCGCCGACTAGATTTGTCAGACTTAAAAACACAGCCACTGTCGGAATAGCGAAACGATTCAACTTATGATGTTAAAGAAATTATTGCGAAAAATATTACCCCAGCCAGGGTTTGAACCTGGAACCTCCCGCTCTCCGTGCAGGCGTCGTCCCAATTCGACCACATAACATCACCACATAACATCATAAGTTGAATCGTTTCGCTATTCCGACAGTGGCTGTGTTTTTAAGTCTGACAAATCTAGTCGGCGCACAGTTTTCAAGGGTTGGAGGTAAGAATTGATTTAACTAAAGGGAAGGGGGAGATAATATGTGTATCACACAATAAAATAATATTAGGCAATTAAGATCCTAGCTTGGACCGTTGTGGCGATTATTCTAATTTAATATGGTTTAATATGTACGGTCGAAAAAATTTCTTTAATATTATTTATTGATAAAGTTTATTGTACTTTTTACATTGTTTTATAAGTAATAGTACAGTAGTGACATAAATACACATATGTTCCTATATGTAAATTGTATCTAGTACTCTCTCTCCCTGTGTGTGTTATATGTATATTATTTTTATTGAGTATAGGTATTATATGTATTGTATTATTATTGATATATAAATAACAATTAAAGTTTCTTTGAATTATTTGAAAATTATTTTTAAAAAAGAACTAAAATTCAAACATGAGTTATTTACAAATCTATGAATTTTTTAAAATCCATATATTGATAATGAAAAGAATCTATTATTAAATTTTATAAAATTTTTAAAAAATTTATATATGTATTTATTAAATATGTTACATATTTATTAAATATGTTACATTATTATTATATATTTAAATAATGTAAAAAAGACATAAACTATTTTATAGGAAACGTAAATCGCTGGAATATTATTAATCCAAATTTATTATTTACTATTATTATTTACTATTATTATTTACTATTATTATTTACTATTTATTATTACTAAACATATTGTTGTATGTAATATAATATAAAATGTGTGTGTATGCGTTTGTACAACGTATATTGGAATTTAGGCTTAAACATTTAAGCAAAAATAACAATCTAACTTCTTTTGTTGAATAACAAGCGCTCGTTTTTTCAAGTATTATATCGAGTAAATTAAAATTGATAAGAATTACAGTTTGCTTTGTAAACTTTGCTTAGCTGGGTTACATCTGTTTCTTTAAATTGTAAAGAGGTGAATTATATGGAAGTATTAAAACTAAAATTTTTAATATAAGCTATACTGCTGTTATTTTCTATTTTATGTATGTGATTCAATCAAACGTTTGACAAATGTATTTTAAATAATACATTATTCCGCTATATAATGCGATAATTTAACGAACATATCTTACAATTCGCTTGATATCAATATTTTAATTTAATAATTGATAATTTAATCAACAGAATTAAATACACAGAATTAATACAACAATTTACGTGCAACTGTTTTGACTTATCAAATTATTAAAAACAAAGAAGAATTCCTTGGTTTGTTATCAATTGTACTATCTATTTATGTTCTACTTTCATATAATTTATCATAATTATTTTAAGACTTCAAACATGTACTTCTTTGGTACAATAATAGTAAAAGTGAATAAATACCTGCTTGCATGGTATATCAGCCAAAATATATTCTAGACTTAAGAAGACATTTTCTTGAGAAGACAAATTACTGTTCTGACATATGTATAATCACACTCGCTGTATGACAGATGTGTCTGCTTTTATTCCGATGCAAAGATAAAGTAAACTCAAACCTGATAATATCTCCGGTGTCTTATCTTTTACGGTTGTAGCTTGCAATTAGAGCAAAAGACGGATATCTTTGAATTGAAATAGCATAAAGGTAATGATGAACTTCATGAGATAGGTACGTTAAAAGTAGCTCACGTATTTATACAAAGTATTTCATAAAAGTCTTATTGAAATTGGAAGAAACTCTAAATAAAATATTTTTTTTTTTTACAAAAAATGCTATTAAATTAATGAGCGCCAAAATCATAAGCGCGTACTTTGTCAGAAGTTCTATTATATTTTACCAAAAATTTATTTTTTCTTAGTGAAAATGTAAACAGTAAACTGTGTCCGTTTTATTTAAGTACTAACAAAAAACTAAATGAGGAGGAAAGATTTTATGTTATATTACATAAACGGAAACGTCTGGTTCCAAGATCTTAGTTTTTATTTAATCTCTCCTAGAGATGGACTTGTTTTTAGCAAAATTTTAATGTACATAATTTAAATAAATTATATAATGTTGGCGAAAAAATAAGTGTAATAAAAAAAGGTAATAAAATCTCCAACAAAATATTGATTAGAAAGTATCAGTTACATATTTCTCTAATTTGTACAATAGAAATATCCTGCGCCATAAAAGTTTTATAAGATATATTTTGCATATTATTTGTAAAATACTTAAATTTTATTAACGTTGTAGTAGATCGATGTTAGAACACATTACGAAGAAGAAGTAATGACATTTTATCTTGCAAATGCGGTATAAAAGTGGAGCACATTATATACATATAAAATATAAGGGAAGTGCTCTGACTAACGTAACAAATGAAACTCTCAATGTTTAGTACATTATTGTTTATGTAATTGTTAAAAATTGTTATTTTGTAGAAATGATAATCGTAGAAGTTTTGATTGATTCACGACCGATTCAATTGATACTAATTTTAACTTTTACGTACATTCTATGCCGTAGAACTTGCAACAAAACTCCATCGTCGGGACACACTAGACTGTATCGTAACAAGTAACTTTTGTAAATGATTAGACCGGTGCACGGTGGCTTGCATCGTATAACGTGTACCGTGTCAAGTGTTTTACTGACAAAATGCATAAAGAGGCAATTGTTCCTTGTGACGAACATAGGTCGACTGTCCTATCATTTTGCGTATAACGATGATAACGCGCGTAGGTATTCATTTCTATATCGCCTCGAAAATGCGCATGTATCAGTTTTATACGTCTTTCTGCATACGTAACAAAGAAACGTAATAAACATACTATCGATAGACAGTAATTGTTAGCGGAACTATTTTACCTTATGCAAACGCAAAAGTGAACAAAATTTGACGAATATAATGGTTGTGTTCAAATAGTAAAAACATATTAGCGTGTAACGAGAAGAAGAAAGTGATGTTAAAGAGATATAAAAGAAATTTGTGTCTAATCTTTTTAAATTGCTTCTCGTACCATGTATTTAATGAGCAACCTTTTTTGTCGTTAGTGTTCTAAGATTATATCGACGATTAAAAAGATGTATTTTTTGTGAGATGTTTTTTTTTTAAAATACTATTAAATTGAAGTATAGCTTTTATAAAAATAAATAAGAAATATTATTTTATTCTTTACTTAGAGGAAGGGGTAGTATTGTGGCCCTCCAGTTTGTTATTTCTTTATAAAATCTGAACTTTTACTTTAACTGTTCTAAACTGTTGCTTAAAATGGAGGTACTATTAAGTTTGTGTGTCTGCGAAAACGTGGAACCGAAGAAAAAACAATTGAATTATATAAAACATGTATTTCTGAAGCATGTCATTTTGTGACGTTTGAAAAAAGTGAGGGTAATATGGCCCCCATCGAAAATTACATTTTTTTGACAACAGTGTTTAGAAACTAATGCATAAACATTACAGAATAAATAAAACAGTTTATAATCTTCTCAGTTTTATCATTTACAAACAAAAATCGCACACATATTCATCTTTTTCGCACGATGTGCTTATAAGCGACAAATAAGACATTGAATTCAAATTTCACCATGTTGGTCCATGGAATAACGTTCCTGGCAAAAATCTGCGTCATCAGGAGCCCCCAGGAGTTTCAATGTCGGATATATCCAAAACAGGACTTTGGGGCCTAGATCCATCATGGGGGTCATTATATTAACATACGTTGCTTCGGAAATTTTTTATTTGTAATTAAAAATATTGAAGACTGAGCGAACTTACTTGGAAATATCGATTTTACGTACCTTCTTGCGAAGATATATCACCATAAAAGTCTCTGAATCCTATAAAGTTCTGAGAAATTTTTTTTTTTTAACTGGACAATAAACTTTCGTTCTGCACGTTGTGACAGAAACGCCCGATACGAGGGCCACCAGTGCTTCACTCAAAATCAGTGTACCCTTGTTTCCCTGGTCACATGGTACATAGGAGAAGCAGATATGACAATGCGGCGTTTATGGCGTTATCAGAAATATGAAAATTATGGGGAGGCTAACTTACGTAGGAGGCGGCGATACCACCTTTTCCTCTATATGTTTTTGAGAGTCTTGAGTAGGTGAGAAAATTTGTAGATTTTACCTACATTGATTATAATATTATAGGAGCTTATGAAACGAAAGGAAGAAATAAACGATATACATGTTTTTGTTAATAAAATCTTTATTAAAAAAAATGTCAGATTTATTTCTCCAAGAATTCGTGAATAAAATTAAAAAAAAACACGTGTTGTGCAAAATGTATATTATATGTTATAAATGTATATTAGGTGTATATTAAATGTATATTATATTTTCTCTTGTTAACATGTCATTCTTAAATACCTCCATTTTTTTTTAGTTATATGATACTAAAACGTATATCATAAACTATGTCGAAAGCGAGATGAGACTCTATATAAGCGTAACTTATACATAGGTAATATTAAAACGTATGCGTACTTATATATAACATTTTAAATAAGTTTTTAATATACATGCAGGAGTGATTACGGTCTTTCTACCATCAAACGTGCCCGCCGAACACTTTACTGATGCATATATATGTCGCAGGCTTTTTGCAAAATCAGCCCTTTTGCAAAAAGACTAGCCTCTTTGCGAAAGGCCGGCATTTTGCGAAGCACTGATCGTTTCCCAATAAGACTGAACGCACTTTAAGCTTCTTGGCACACATGGGCTAGTGCTAGGCTAGGCACTTCGCAAAGAGTCTAAAATACGTTAGTCTTATTAAAGAACCGATTAAATGCTCTCGCAAAATGCCGACATTTCGCAAAACGGCTAGCCTTTTTGCAAAAAGACTGATTTTGCAATAAGCCTGCGACATATACATATATGTATAAATATATGCATATGTTAGTACCGTCGCTTTCACACACATGTAGTTAAACTATAATATGTTAAAACCCTTCTCTTTTAAGTCGCAGAACAAAAGCAAAACCTCTCAGCAATTATTGTACCATGTTAGTGGCTTATTAATTAACGTCGCGCGCGTCTGTTGGAACATTGTATGTCCCTTGCGTAACAATTTTCACGTATGTCGTCTGACGTGCAAGACAGCATGAAAAGCAACTTTAAAATATAATGCGCCAATGCACAATGTTTGTAACATCTGGCACATGTTTTGGAGTTACACAAATTGCACTATGTCGAAAACAAGATGAGGCTCTAAGCGCAACTGTGAAATTTAGGACGCGCATTAGACTGCAAGATAAACTGCCTGAAATTTTTAGTACAGATAAAAGCACATCAATAACACAATAATGGATGGATGAATGAATAACAAATAAATATAAAATTTCAAATATAATTAAAATTAATTAAAACTCTTAGCGATTTATTTGTCATAAATTATTCCATTCTCCGAAACTTGCCTAATCGCAGGAAAACAGCTCTTGTTATTATCTACAGCCTTGGCAAAAATTATTAGGCACCCTATTAAAATAGTCTTTCTTTCAAAAAAAACATTTATTTAAAAAAAAATAATAAACGCTCTAGTAAACAACTTTTAGACAATATAAGTCTTTCCTTAGATTCAATATATAATAATTATAAGAATGCCAATAATTTTGTGACAAAAACTATCACTATTTAGATATATTTTTCTTGAAAACTGAAAAACTTTTAGCCTTAACCTGATTCACTCCAAATATTATTTATTCACATATATCTGATATTATGTGTATTTATCATAAAGAATATTATATACATTCAATATATATTTTCTAGTTATATAAAATGCAAACATTGTAAAATTTTATAAATTTCTTTTTCCTATTTTTAACAATTTTATTGTCTTTGTCTAAGTTAAAAATGTGGTTCTTTTCTGTTTCTGTAATTTTATATTAATTGCATAAATATTTGACAAATATACAAGATAATTGTATCTCTTTTTAAAGCTACATTTTTTAAGCAATTGGGAAGCAAATAATTTGTCAGCTTTATACGTAGATTATAAAAGAATGATATAAAACGTCTACAATACAATAAATCATAAGAAAAATATGGAAGATAAAGAAATTTCATGACTTTTTTCTGCAATGTGTTATTAAATTTATTTCTTAATACATATACTTTGTTTTACAAATAAAACCAAATTTGTTATTAGAATCTCTAATTCAAATGTAATTAAATATACATATATCAAGTTTGGTGATACAACACTGATACGCTAAAATTATATTATGGCTCGAATTCGAAATGATCAAGCTGACATATGTCTGCCCTCGAATTCGAATTGATTCACACAAATTATCGGGCCAGGCATATTCAATTTAAGTGAGATCTCATTTGAGGTCAAATCTCAATTTAGTTATGCAAAGATAGATAATCGTTTTCTAACTAGCGGTATATTGATACGCATGAGAATGAGTGGCGCGCGTGGATTATTTGTAAGTGCAAGTTGAAATATCTTTGTTAACAATAACAAAAAATTAAATTAAAGGTGACAATAATTAAAGTTAAAAGTTTTGTATAAACTAAAAGAAATATCCAATAATGAAATCGAACAGATGTCTAAATTGTCGCTGTGTTAGCCACAGCGCATTATTACAAACGCATGAAGTTTGCACGTGTCTTGGATATTTTATAAAGCGTCACGCGAAGCGTGATGATGGGTAATACATGCGGAAAACAACTTAACAGCACCTAAGCGATAGCGCTCAACGTAAGCTCTCGACGTAATTGCAAGGGGATTTTTTAAAGCTTCTTTAACTATGCAGAATAGAGACAATATACTCATGAAATGCATGCATTGTTCTCCGATAATGGCGTTGGTGTATCATACGCGTTTATAATAACTATACGATCAGTATTCTTATTGACAATTTTTATTAAATACAAATTATTAAAATAGCGAAAAATTGCTATTTTTTAAAAATAAATATAAATAATATTATAATTTAATGTAAATAATATAATTTAAAATAAATAATAAATTATACCTTTTAATTGTAAAGGACATATTGGTTTCTTATTTCTATCGATTCGACATAATAAAAACATATTAATAATACATTCGACAGATAGTTGCCTCACCAAATATAAAGCATGCCGATTAACTTTCTTACCGTATCTGAACAATTCACGCATGCGATGCTAATCGTAATGTCGACATCTGGAGAATAGAAATGATCAGATAATAAATGTCTTCATTACGCACACGCTTACAATTAATCTAAGAGCTGACGACACTTTTGGCCAAGTGATTTTATAAAACACGATTTTTTGTTATAATTTGCGTGGACGACTCTCCTTCGATAATCCGAACACCTGGCTGGCCGTACCTGGGGGGTTTAGAAGTACGCAGGTGAGAAGAAAAACAGATTTTCAAGTCATAGTATAAGTCTTAATTTTTATCGGATATTGATAATTGGTCACTCAGAAACATGCAAATAAATTGCCAGTTCGATTGCTCGGGGGACATAGTCACCAGGCTTAATTATAAATAATTAAAAATAATTATTTTCAAGTCATACTATAAAAGCTGGGTTTTTTTTAGTAACAAATATAGTGCTAACACAGGCCACCCAAAAAAAGCCATGTAAAAATTTTTGTGGCAACATCTCTAAAAAAATTATTGAAAATGCACAAAGCCGGCGCGCGGCGGAGGGGTCCGACGATGGCTTCAATTGTTTTTAGCGTCCATGAGTTTTTAAAAACGTGTATAATTATGTGTATTATTCGTGTGCTATTCAGTGGGTTTGTTCCAGATATGATTATATATAATTATATCTAATTTCTTTTCTCGGGAAGTATTACTTTGATCTGAATCTAATTGCGAGGTTAGGTTCTCGACAGGATTACGATATTTTTTCATTAAAGCCAAAAAGTTATTTCGACATTTCGAATGATAACCATCAATTTCATTTGGAATAGCAGGAAGAACCACATCTCGATATTCTAGCCCATGTGTAATTCTTGACTTGAGAACAATCCGACACTTCAACAATGTTTCTTCAGAAAAGAAGATAATTGGACCACCACCACTATCTTCACAAATAACGCAACGCTGCGCCAACGAAGCCATTTTTTATTTTCACACACTATTTATTGCTTATCAATCTTTTCGTAAATTGATACGATAATGGCAGTTATTAATACACGTTTTTAAAAATTCATGGACGCTAAAAACAATTGAAGCCATCGTCGGACCCCTCCGCCGCGCGCCGGCTTTGTGCATTTTTAATAATTTTTTTAGAGATGTAGCCACCAAAATTTTTACTAGGCTTTTTTTGGGTGGCATGTGTTAGCACTATACTTGTTACTAAAAAAAACCCAGCTTTTATAGTATGACTTGAAAATAATTATTTTTAATTATTTATAATTAAGCCTAGCGACTAATTCCCCCGAGCAATCGAACTGGCAATTTATTTGCATGTTCCTGAGTGACCAATTATCAATATCCGATAAAAATTAAGACTTATACTATGACTTGAAAATCTGTTTTTTTTCTCACCTGCGTACTTCTAAACCCCCCAGGCACGGCCAGCCAGGTGTTCGGATTATAGAAGGAGAGTCGTCGTACACAAATTATAACGGAAAATCGTGTTATATTATAAAATTACTTGACCAAAAGTGTCGTCAGTTCTCCTACTAAATGTCGATCCAAATGATCGTGTCATTATCGATGGTCGATATTTGTTGCATGAAAAAAAAATTAATATATTTATTTATCAATAAAAACAGAAATTTCATAAATTTTTTTAAATTTAATGCATTATCTAATAGTACTCTATAAAATAATCGAATGTAGGAAAGTTGCAGCGTTTGCTATTGCCGCATTTTATCGAACAGTATAATCATGATATGATTATAACTATATCAGTGAGCACGAATACATGTATAAGCTTATATGTAGGTATACGTAGCTTATACAACCATTATCACGTAAATGAATTTCAAGAACAATGTACTTTAAAGCATAATTCTGAACAATTCCTTGCCACGACGCAGTTTCTATAACGAGTTTCCGAAGCAACCTGAATAACTTTTCCAATTTAGCCATATGCGACTACATTCTTATAAACAACAAAGTATTACTTCCTACTACCGACAACTTTAAATAGATTATTTGTTGATAAATTATTATGCAACGGAATGAATTAGTGCGCGTAAAATGCAAATTGCCTTGTGCGGGAAAACTTTCGTCTGTTTAAAATCGATATTGTGCACATATATATACATATATACAGTACAGTATATGTATATGTCGCAGGCTTATTGCAAAATCAATCTTTTTGCAAAAAGGCTAGCCTTTTTGCGAAATGCCGGCATTTTGCGAGAGCATTTGATCGTTTCTTTAATAAGACTAACGTATTTTAGACTTTTTGCAAAGTGCCTAGCCTAGCACCAGCCCATGTGTGCCAAAAAGCCTAAGGTGCGTTCAGTCTTATTGGGAAACAATCAATGCTTCGCAAAATGCCGGCCTTTCGCAAAGAGGCTAGTCCTTTTGCAAAAGGGCTGATTTTGCAATAAGCTTGCGACAAATATATACTGCACATACGTATAATACATATATATTTTTTTTTCTTCAAATTTTACAAGCTTATAATTAAATTAATAATGGTATTTGTTTTTATTGTTTTAATTGTGTGTCTCTGTAAACTATTAACCGATGTGCCAATTTGCTCAATAATTATTTCAAAGTTGACAAACTAAAAGAATTTTTTATATTAGTATAAAATAATATAGCTCTTTTATATTATTATACTCGCTATTTTATAATATTACGTATCGCTACATATAATAGAATTGAGGCTCTATAACATATTTGATGTTAACACAAATATTTAATACTAAGCAAAAATTTTTTATGATAATATATATAGTAGAAACGTGTACAAAGTGATCCGTTTAAGGGAGAAATCAATTAATGATATGAAATTATGTGTCTCTATATTTAAATCTTTAATGGTTTTTGGTTTAGTGGTTATTTAACTACAATTAATTGAACAAAGTTTTGAATTAATGCTGCTGGGTACATGTTTACTTTTTATTTTACCAAAATTTTGTAAAGGAATCATTTGGTACCAGGGGTGTACAAAACGATCCCTGGGGTATAGACAAAATGATCCCTGGGTATTGTTACACAAAAATAGGTCAGTATATTATTTATTATTATAAAAAATATATTATTATAATTAAAGTAATTAAAATTTAAACATAAAATTAAATTATAAAATTTTATAAAAAGAATGAAATAAATAAAATAAAATTAAACTTATAGAATTATAAAATTATAAAATTATTTACCAAATGGATTGGAAATGCAAAAGTCACAAGAATAATTATCTAGCACAAATAACAAAAAGGGTAGGGTAAAATCATCCGGGATCGTTTTGTACACGCATGGAGGGATAATTTTGCCCCACATGACATTTTGTCATTTCGATATTGAAATCTAACGTAAAATTAAGCCGGCAATCAAACCACTATAAAAACATAAACTATAGTTAGTACTTAAGTATAGTGGTAATAATAGAATATGATAATCATGCATAAATGTACGTACTTTTGCCCGGTAGTCAAAATCACTCTTACCTTACATCACAACAGCAAATTTTATATTTTTTAAGAAAAAGAACTTGATGGCGCGTCAACGCGATCCACCATTACACTCGGTTGACATATTGATTCCTGCGAAGAAGTCTCTTAGGGTAAGTTTTTCAATAGTCGCTTAACTTTAATCTTAGCTTAATTCACTCTTCGTCTCTTTCTAACTATCCTTTTTAGAAAAAGACGAAGAGTGAGTTTAGCTATACTTCAGATTAAACAACTATTGAAAAACTGGCCCTTAATGTTTCCGCGAGAAGGCATTGTTATTTTTGTTAAAATCGGTGAGGATCGTTTTGCCCCGAGGGATCATTATGCACACGTTTCCCCTATACAGGGTGCGGAAAAGCTAGAAGTACAAAACTTCTAGGGATGGTAAAAAAAACTGAAATAAACGTGTTTTTCTTATAAAGTGGTAGTCGAAAATGTATCCCTTTTGCTTAGGCACTGGGTAAAGGGTGACTATTGGGACAGAGAATGGCTGCGCTAAAACATTTTATTGAGCACAGTTTATTACATTAAGTGTTAAAAAGAGGCATTTATGATGACGCCCTGTGAACAATTACGTGTGACCATTCCAAAGAGGCGAATAGAAATTTAGTATAGGGGAGACCCCGGCGAGACCGTCAGTTTATTTTCGGTGCCGATTTTTAACAACAAAATAAATAATTTTAGTTAAATGTGGTATACGATTGTAAAGAGTGAACCTTTAGCTACAAAATTTATATGGAAAATTTTTTTCTACGTCGCTTTGTTTAACCGGTATAGGGCAAAAACGACAACGGTGGAAAAATTGAGATCTCAAAAATGGCAGGGTGGAATCGTCACTCCACAAATACATAATTCCGATTATGAAAACTGATAGAATACATTTTATTAATTATTTGGTAATAGAAAAATGTAAACATTTATTAATTAAAGTGTTAAAAAATTTCATTATTTTGTGTGTGTGTACGGATTCTATAACTCAAGAACTAATCAACCAAATATTAAAGAAAAGTATATGAAATAGGGGTAGAAAAGACTGAAAAATATAATAAAATTATAAAATTTTCCAATATTATAAAAGTCCACCCCGGGTGCTTACTGACGAATTAGCCCTCAACACAAGTTTCAGGTTTGATCGCCCACGAAATATTAGACATGAACGATAATGAAAAAACTACACTGGATTCGTGTTCAGCATGCATTACTCTTTATAATCACGTACCTGGAGATTTGGAGAGCAAATATTATTGCAGATATTACAAAATTTCCACGCGCAGAAAATTTCACTTTCACCTTCCGAAAACAGGTTTGCCCTCGTAAAAATCATAACACCGCAGGTAACCTGCCGAAACTCCGTTAGTCACATGGGTACCATAAGACGCGTTTACAATGTTAATAGCGAGTTCGCACAATATACAGGTTCCGAGATATTTGATTTGACGGTTTCACCCTCTGGACGGTCTCGCCCTGGTCTCCCCTACTGCGTTACGAGTTTACTTTTACGAAAGAAAATTTTTGCTTACCTCTTTGGAATTGCCACACGTAATTGCACAAACGGTGTCATAAATACCTTCCTACCTGAAGATAACCGCGTCCGAGTCAAATTAAACGTTTTGGCATAGCCGTTCTGTGTTCCAATCGCCACCCTATATCCAGTGCCTAAGCGAAAAGGAAGCATTTCCGACTACTCACTTTATAAGCAAAACACGTTTGTTTCAGTCCCTGTCTACTATCCCTAGAAGTTTATATACCTTTAGTTCTTCCGCACTCTGTATATACAATGTACAGTATGTACTCGTATACCGGCGCATACACATGCAAATAAGGGTGAGCAAATAAGTTAACAATAGTTAATATAAGTAAAATTATGTAAGTTTATAATCAGAAATTCTATAATAAGTACATAAAATGTAAACCAGTATGCCAGTTTTATCGAAAATCCAAATGTGAGACTTGATTTATCGAGACTAATCTGCACATATCAGCCATAACTATAGCCAAGTATCATACATTTGTGCTCGCATTGGATCTGATTTGGATTGATATCATAAAGTTTCGTAGAGGGACAAGTTCAAAATCGCGGAAATGGTTTGTGGATCGATAGAACCGAATTTCGTGGTAATAATGGTTAAACGATACATTTCCAAACCTTCAAACTTATGGCACTCTATGTTGATTGAATTAATTTCCGGAGCAGACTTAATCTACGTTTGGCAACTAATTACAAGTCTCGCTCTCAAGGATAAGTACATAACTAGAACTACATACGGATTGCTCGGCAATTTAAGTTTGTGCGTATATGTAACTACACGTGCTGCATATATGGATATGGGATATATTCCATAATAAAGTATATTTGTAACGAATATACCTACTTATATATGTAGTTTCATTCGGATGAAGTTTTTAATTCAAAAAATGTTTTTAAAAGTACGTACGCAAGTGCGTAATTAACCTACTGCATTTTATGATATAAACATATGTGTATATGATGCTATTAATAATACTGTATATTTTTCATTTAAAAAATAGATTTTATCTGGAGTTTTAAGAAGTAAGTATCTTAAAATTTAATAGAATTCTATATTCCTTAATTATATATTTCTCTCTTAATATATGTAGATTTAAACATTAAATTTTGATTAGATTGCATTTGAGAAATATATTGCTATTTGTATATTATACAGACAGAAACAGAAATGTAGGTAATACATATTATAAATAATAATTAATTTAATAGAAGCAGAAGTTTGAACTAGAACAAAAGTGGTAGAATAAAAGAACTCAAACTCGGACAAATTGATAATAAATATTATATTGTGACATTTTAATGTTTATTTCAAATTGTTTTTTACCTAATAATGGAGAAAATCAATAGATGTTGTTTTGACAACATATTTTTAAATGAATAATTAATTTCTAATGAATACATAATGTCTAATAAAGTAGAGAAAGGAATAGAGAGAGAGAAAGTGAGAATGAGAAAGAGAGCATGTTACATAAATAAATTTATATGTGTAATTAAAGAGATTAGTATACCAAAACATAAACAGACATAGAATTTAATATTATATTTTTATTTTTATAGATGCGAACTCTGCGAAAATCAGCCAGAAATACATTTACATCAAGAAAGCAAGAAGAGAGAGAGCATGAAACCACATAGGTATGGAAATCGTACAATAATTAATTATATCTGTAAATAGTTTACCTATTTGCTATTTTCGGAAATTTGCACAATTGCATCAAATCGGCTAAATTAATTAATATACTACTTACCAACTTTATTGGTTCATAGACAGTACTGTCAATAATAGAATTACAACTATAATTTATTTAGGAGTAGCAATAACAACATCTCTCCTGCACGCATGTTTACTTCGCATTTAATTGTTAATCGCTACTAGAATATAAATATTGTATTTTGAATTAAATGATCGACTAATCGTATTCACTTCAATTTCTGCCTAATGATATAGGCATTATTTAATGGTATAATGTAGGCATTTGCGGTATCGGCGAGATAAATCAATGCGCAAATCAACGATCCTTAAATTATTCTTTGATTCTGCCATGACTTTTGCGGTCGTGTTACTTTTGTCAAAAAAACTAAACGAGAAAGTAGTTGCTTGATGGATATGTTATTTACAACAATATTTGACAATATTTTAGCTTAAAATAAAATACTGCAAATCTCCGCTTTTTAACGGGCCGCCAGCGCGCCAACTAACGCAAACACCACATTCAATATTCTAGGATTGCGGAAAGAAAAGTTATACGTTTTCTTGCTGAATTATTATATTGTCATTTGATGACTGATGGTAAGATTGAGATATTTATCGCGAGTACACAGATTGTTTGAAACATAATCTTCGTGAATTCAAGTTGTCCTACTCTATCTGTTAATAACTGCAATATGAAGCCTATAAAATAATTTATCGAATTGAGACATCTTATTATTTGTTCGTACGAGCATGATTAACGATTGAAAATTATATCTTGGCTCGCGGACAATGATAAATATTTATTTTGCATAATTTACATAATTTTTCGGGGGCACACTTGATTCTTATCACAATTAGAGTATGCTGCAGAATGTGTTAAAATGCAAGATGAGCTAAGTTTCCAAGACGAACAAAGGATAATGTCTAAAGACTATTAAATCACCGCCGCGTATCGTATATAAAAAAATATTTATCTTTCAACAAGAGCTCATTTTTCAAATTTGCCAAAGCATATTCATAGCATTGTAATCAACCGATCTCTCAGGTTTGCTCTATACCGTTCATTTCTACTTGCTCATTTTCAATACCAAAGCTCTTTTGTATTTTGGCTAAACTCTGACCGCGAGTATCCTTTAGTAGTAGGGCGCAAAGAGTTCCAGCTATCCAGCAAAAGCCAGCAAAGAGCCACATGGTCTTTGAAACACCAAGGGTGTCCAACATCTCCCCAAAGGTCATCGTTGCTATCAGAGATAGCAGCCAATTGAGAGCGACTACGCATGCAATAGCAGTCTCTCTGATTTGCATGGGAAAGACATCACCCAACAGCGCCCACGAAATCGGCCCGACGCCGACGTTGAAAGTGACAAAAAACAGGGTTGTCCAAGTCGGCGGCATCCAAAAGTAGATATCGTCGTACTCCGGATCCTGATCCCTCAATTTGTAAAACCATCCTGCAAATACAAAATCGAAGAGATTTTGCTTTACGCTTAGGTTTATCACAATTACTATTACTGTGTCAAAGATTCGTTTATTCAATTTACTTTTACATACACACAGTAAAAAGAAAAGTTTACTATCAATAACTTTATCAATTACATTATATTTAGGCAAAATAATTGAATTTCTTATGTTAGAAAAAATTTCTTTTTCGACACTTGTTTATTTTGAATGTTTATACTCATAATATTGTGTTCTAATTGTAATCTTAAGGAAACTATATTAATAGTATATACATATATTACTGCTCTGATGGACACCACCATCACAATAGGAAGTCATTTACCTAACAGTATCAGGAACAATCCCATAAGTATCACAGATACAAATAGCAGTAGTCGTCGTCCGATTATGTCTATCAGACATATCGCTAGGAAACAAGACAATATTTGCGCCCCACCAATGAGGACCGTTTGTTCGCTTCCGGTTAGATCGCCCGATCCACCAACGTTGAAGAGTGTCAATGCGTAGAAAATCATAATATTAACGCCGCTTAATTGTTGAGTCAGGAACGCGAGAAAGCATGTAAAGAAGGAACTTGCGACGTATCGGTTTTTCAGAACATTTATTGTAATCTGTAAAAAGAGCATTTTAGGATCTTTTACAAGTCATAACAGAGAGCAACATAATATTTTGATATTTTAAAGTGATTTTTATAAAAGCATCTTATTTTTTATCCATTTGTCTCTTATTTTGAAGATATTTATTTTAATCTGCTGTACTAGAGAACATATTATTTTATCATTTGTACAGTGATCCGCAATATTAAATTTTAATTTAAATGGCTTTGTTTATTATACATATGTAATCGTAATTAATCGAGAACAAAGAAAACCATTTATTTTATAAAGATCCACATAAAAGCACATTTAATTGAATAGTAAGTTTCTTAGGATTCATGTTGTAGTTACAATGTATCTTTGTAAAGATTCCATGGACTTGTAAAATATCATACGTTAATAATAAAATAAAAGTCCAAATACATGATATATTAACTGTACACCTACACCTAAGATATAAGATATAAAGATTTTAGTAAATATTTAGTTGATGCGTATAATAAGTAGTTTGGTGAATTTAAATAGTTTACATATGTAAATGTCTTCAAAATGATTAACTTTGTGTATTAATTTTCCTTAAGTGTCAGACAGTTTCTGCTACCTGTTTTATCATTTACCTACATATTTTTTAAATACGTATACATCTGTGTTTTGTTTTGATGGCATTAATCTTATTAATGAAGAGAGAGATTGATTGATTGATTGATTTTGTTTATTATGCCCAAACATTGGCTAAAGGGCAAAGATACAAAATAGCGAAGAGACATAGAATACAACATAATAGTAACTAATAAAATAAAGCAGAGGCGACATAACAGTATTAGAAAAGAAAAGCTGAGTAACAAATATATTGCATCTTAATGTATTACTTAAAAACTAATATTTAAAACTAAAAAAAAAGAAAAAGCAAGAACAGAAATGATAACTTAATTACGCAACGCAACAAACTAGAGAGAGAGAGAGAGAGAGAGAGAGAGAGAGAGAGAGAGAGAGAGAGATTGATTAATTTATTATGCCCAAGCATAGGCTAGAGGGCAAAGATACAGTAAGCAAGAGACATAGGATACGATATAATAATAGCCAGAAAATGGCAAAAATAAAACAGTAAAAGAAAAGAAAAGCTGAGTAGCAGATGTATAATGTCCGATGGTATCTTAATATATAACTTAAACTAATACTTAAAATTAAATGAACAAGAAAAGCCAAATAGTAGATAATCTTAATACTAATCTTAGGAGCTAATAATTAACAAAGTAAATACAAAATCACAGATATGAGTAAAAATTATACATATGAAGGCCAGTAATGTCAATCAGACTCAGATGCAAGCAGAAACGAGCAAAGGAGATCTTTAAAATTGTTTAGTGAAGATGCCGATGTAATGCTGTCAAGAAGAGAGTGCCAAAAATAAATTGAAGATAGACGGAAGGAATTTCTGTAGGTAGTGGTTCTATGGAAAGGGATATGAAAGGTATGTGATGTTGAGGCTAGACGGTCTGATCTCCTCAACGTTGGGTCAGGAAGAGAGAAGAGTTCACGTAAATAGGAAGGAGAACGCATGTAAAGAATGCGATAAGTCTGGCAGCCAAGAAAATAAAGCCTTCTATTCTCGACCAAAAGCCATCCCAAATGACGCCTGAACGGAGTAATATGCTCATCTCGCCTAAGATTAAAAATGAATCTGATTCAACAGTTAAATAGTCTCTGCAATTTAATATTCAATTCATTACTCAAGCCATGATAAACGAGACAACAGTAATCAATATAAGGTAAGATTAAAGTATTGACAAGTTTTATTCTAAGCATAGTGGAGAGAGAGTTCTTATTGAACTTGAGCTTATACAGAGCATGATGAACCCTTTGCGAGACATGCGAGACATGCTTTTTCCATGAGAGATTAGACATAAAAATAACACCCAAATTTCTCACTTCGCTCACGAAAGGTAAAGGCGTTTGGTCGACAATGATCGGTGGTGGAAGGGCAATATCAATATCATTAACGTAAGTTTGACTAGCAAATATAATAACCTTAGATTTGGCAAAATCAAGTTTAAGACCATTTACATTAGCATATTCAAAGATGGCGCACGCATCCCTAGAGATCAACTCAAGTCCATGAAGAATATCAGCCGGTGGACAAGAGAGATGTATTTGCTTGTCGTCAGCAAATAGCATATGGCTTGAAAAGGACAGAACTTTACTGATATCATTAATGAAGAGAGAAAATAAAAGTGGGCCAAGCACAGAACCCTGTGGAACGCCCAGGGGCATGGATAGCCAATCAGAACAATTTCCCACATCGTCGACCACAGCATTGAGAACAGCCAGTTAAATACGAGAAAATCCAAGTAAGCACAGCATCAGAGAAACCGATTTCCTTAAGCTTAGTAAGTAGTCGAAGATGCGGAACAGTGTAAAATGCCTTGCTGAAGTCAAACGATATCATGATTGTGATATGAGTCCATTATAAATTCCCTCCCTGACATTATCGCAAACACGCAAAAGAGCGGACTGATTGTGAGTATTGTGACCAGATCGATATGCAGATTGTCTAGGATTTAAGAGATTGTGTTCATTTAAATAATCCGTAATCTGTTCAGCAACAATCCTTTCAAGAATTTTGGACAATTCCGGCAAGTTTGCAATCGGTCTTGTGTCAGACGGGGATAAAGGAGTACGAATCTTTGATAGAGGGCGAATCAGAGCACGTTTCCATTCAGATGGAAACGAGGAAGATTCCAATGAATGATTGAATAGTGCAGTAAGCCACGATGAGATACCAGGCCGAGAGAGAGAGAAAGAGAGAGAGAGAGAGAGAGAGAGAGAGAGAGAGAGAGATTGATTGATTGATTGATTAGATTTATTTATGCCCAAGCGTAGGCTAAAGGGCAAAGAAACAAAATAACAAGAGACATAGAATGCAACATAACAGTAGCTAAGAAAATAAATCAGAGATAACAGTAATAGAAAAGATAAGCTAAGTTACATACATATTGCATTCCAATATAATACTTAAAACTAATATTAAACTAAACTAGAAGAGAGAGAGAGAGAGAGAGAGAGAGAAAGAACTTTACAACAACTAATCGATTATTTTATGCAATAATCTTAGGTGACATATAATTTTATAGACAACATATGTATATTATAGCAATTTCTAATCAACATATATATTCTGTTCTTTTTGACTAATATCCACAATAGAAGAATTAAGCGTTTTACCTTTCCTGATTGGCTCACGAGACATTTTATTTCCTCTATTTCAACGTCTTCATAAGTTTGGCCACGGTACCATTTTAGAGAATCCTTCGCCTTTACTTCGTTATTCTTCATAAGATAATAGAAAGGACTTTCAGGCAATAAATTTACCAAAGCAACCACGAGGCATGTCACGGCACAAATAAAGTTATACCTAATTAACATATATATTATTATTAATGGTTACGTGAACTTCCTGGAGACTTGCTTCTAATTTGATTAAATTTTATATTTAATATAATTTATTATGATTGAGAAGACATATGGACGTGAATCGGACATACGATGGTCTATCTTAATAAATATGATTAAAATTTGATCAAGATAAAGATAACTCTCAACTATTAGTCAGAAAAACAAAACATATCGATAGTTTTAAATGAATATTATATACGTAATAAATGTAATCGACATATTACATTTGGCTAACATGATGGCTAATTCAGTTTTTACGTTAGACACGAGTCTATCATTGATTAATAATATTTGAACAATTGAAATCGCATCATAAAATTCCGAAATGCGTCATTAATATTTCGAAAAAATTCTATTGTTATTACTTATTGTTAGTGCGAACTATGTTTATTTGCAATTTTCATGTTTTATTATTGACCGGCTTTAATTGTCAAATTACTTTTATTATTAAAAATAATCTAATGACAGACCGAAACGTTTGTAAATTTTAATTTTAATAAAATATTTCAACACGCGAACATCCTGTTGTAGTTTTGAGCCCCATTTTTATTGGTTGATCTATTAATTGTTTAAGTCTCTTATGTTATAATTAAATTGATGAATTTCAGAGATATCGCGTATTTAATGTTACAAGTACCTCCATATAGCGTCGTATTCATTTAATACATGGGCAATTACAAATGCATACATAATTCCGCAGTTAATTAAAAGCTGGAAGTACATAAGAAGCCGTCCTCGCGAATTCTGGTCTGCGATTTCTGCGATGTAAATCGGCGTCAGAATGCAGAATGCTCCACCGCTCATACCACATATGAATCGACCAATTATAAAGAGCGAAACCTGCATGCAAATTTTTATTACGTCGTAATTTTTATTGGTTATAACGTGTATCAATATTTTCAAATTCTCTTTAAAATCCAATAAAGTATACTACGTCATTAAAAAAGTCTTGATGCAATACTTGAACTTTAATTTGACTATTCCCTGATGTTAAATAAGATTTAACAATGAGGCGAGGTAACCGAACGCTGCGCATAGAGACTGCTGTAGCAAATTGTTAATTTACTCTCACATTAATTTCCGTCCAATCTGCTATACATAATCTGTTATACGTAAACAATATTTTGAAAAAAAATTGACATTACGGCATACTTTTTGGCCAGCGCAGCAAATAAACGTCCATCCGATGATGAATCCTGGCATAGTCAAGGACATGGCTGTAATACGGCTGAAATACTTCATTAGAATAGGCGTAAACATCACGCCGACACAAGCCCCGGCATTCAAAACACCACCGATAAGGCCGATTTCGGTACCGCTAGCGTTTAAGATGTTTCGAAGAACTTCCCCGGCGCTTGAATTCCATCCAAGTGTGACACCGAGAGCAAAACCGCCGAGAGATGCTAAATTTTTAAACAAAAAGAATCACTATTTTATCGCGTGTATTTAAATAAATTATATTGGGTTGAAATTTGTAGATCCATCCACACACATGTAGGTATAATCCATTCAAATATAAGATATTCAAATATGTGAATATGTATATTTGTGTGTGTTATTATATTATTTTTTCTTATATTACCCTATATAATTAATGATAATATTAATGATGATTTAGATTATATTTCTTTTACGTCACACAAACGGTAGGTATAGTCCGCTTAATTATAATAGGATGTCATGTATTATATGTACAAATTAATATCCACGTGAGAATGATTAGATTTGAAACTTTACTTTATGGTAGTTAATATATTATGACTGTACTACAATCCGAATAAGATTATTAAAAAGAATATTTTAAATATTGATGCATTTTAATAGCAAAATTTTAAACGAAAAACGTTGTACGAATTAGTAGGTACTTCTTATATTATATGTATGTATATTCAATTTAAGATTGTGTCCGCACGATCGTATTCTACGTCATAAATAATATAAATAGTGAAAACTTGCGCATATCTCTTGAATACACTATGTAACCATACTTATAAGAGGCTGTTGCTCAAGTTCATAATTTGATTTTATAGCAAAACATTAGGAAGATATGTATAATAACCTTTTGTATGAGACACCACATGTATGTGTATGACATATGTATTACACATATATAAAATATGTATATTGTATGTATATCCTATAATAAAGGTATATATTTTCAAGCTGTAAAGAATTATTTTCAGAATCTAAAGAAAACATTTTCGTTGCTTACAATTAGTTAGAATAATAGCGAAGAAACGTTTTTCGAACTTACTTACGAAGGCAGCAATGTGCTGATTAAATCGGTAGATTTTACTATCGTCGTTGACTTGGGGAGCTAATGTCGATGTCATTTTCATAATGGACGTGATAAGTGACGTTGTCTAAGCGCTATCACCATTCCCCAACTGTCATCCACCGATACCGATTCAAATCGATTCGAGAGAATTCAGCCACATGACTGACCCTTCGCTCGAACTACAGACGTATCGACCATCGACTCGGCTTCGCGTTTAATATCCGACCGGATGTTTTACCAAACTGCATTGTTTACCGACCTTGATTCGTGATTTATTACAGATATCGTTGCGCTCTTTCTGATGTAATCTCTTTAATATGAATGTTTCTAATTTTTTAAAACAATAACAAATTAGATAATTTATTAAATGCAACGCTACGTAAATAAGCATGACTAATCAATAAATTTTCATACACTAATAATTTATATATCACAAAATAGTTTTACCATACGATAATATAAAAAGTAGAGTGTTTGAAAGAATCTATTAAATCTATAAGATCAACATATTGATACGCAATATTTAATTAGCACGCCAGCTTATTAAATAATTCTGGAGTTGTCTATCTTTGATTTATCTTGTAGTACGTAATGCAATCAAAATAAATCTTATCTATCGATATGCAATAGTAATTGATAACTGTAAATATTTTATGAATCTGTATAATAATATATAAGAGAACTGATTAATGTAATTTTTATTATGAGAAGCAATTGTGTATAGGTACATACATATTGTTATACTCTACATTATTCCAATTTTTGTTAAAACAGCGTCGATAATGAATCAATTTAAGAACCGTTATTGCGCCTTTCCTTTGATAGAATTGAGAAGTTTATAAAAATGTCATTACACACAAAAGCAATTCTGTTATACGAATATTATTTTGTCAGGACACTACCTACTATTACATACATGGTATAATAATAGTATCAAGTTCTTCTTTCTCACAACCGTGCCTGATTTATATTTCATCGAGGCATTGCATTGGGCGGCACTGCGATATCCTTGAGAAAGAATGTTATTTACTTTTCCGTAAGTCGAAAAGTTTCTACGTATATTTTCCCCGATAACGTGCGTGTCTTCAAAGTTGCGGCGAGCAGGGGCTACATACCTACTGACAGAATCACAGTCGGGCATTAGGAGAGAAGAAAAAGATTGCTTCTTCACTCATCGAAACAATCAATATTAAACAAAGCGTATCAATCAAAAGTCGCACATAACACTTACGAGTTATTTAGAATCAAGCGTCCTATAGTAAAAAAAATGGTTAGATATAGCAAAATATCGAGATAGAAATTATTTTAATTTTTATTCTATTTAATAAAGAGAAGTTATATTTTAGTTTTATCTCGAGTTATAAGCTCGACTAATACATTATCTTAAAATATATTATAGATTATATATCGTAGCGACTGATAATGAGAAAAGGACTGTACGTTATAGTATGAATAATAGAAAAATATTTCAGTTTTTCAGTTTTCTAGTATTAATTAACAGGAACAAAATATTGTTAATGTCTTACATCACAAAATTCAAGAATCCTTTAATCAGACTATTTGTCTGCAGCAACAATTAATTTAGTTTAATAAACTCACTTATTAATTATGCATATCTGGGATTTTAAATTATGATATTAAACAGCGCATGTATCAGTCAATTTCCGATATTTATTAAAACGCACAAAAGCCATTAATCACATTAGTTAGGATGAATAATCAAAACCAAATAAAATCACATTAATGAAAATAACATAGCATACGATGGAGAATGATTTCTGTAATATTGTATTATTTAGAACATTTACTTTGTTTATCTATATGTATATTGTACGGTGAGAACACACACACACACACAATAAAATATGAAACGACACGCCGCAAATATTGCTTTTAGAGTTTAGTCTATCATGATAGTAATATATAAAATTTTATAATCAAATTATAGACATATTTTATGATAGGCATATGCAACTGGAAATATTGCGGGCAGTTTAATTCTTGAGCGTATAAGGCTTTTAAAGGTACAATGTAAAAAATAATAACATTTTGCTATATTTATCGATAATTTATATAATAATCTACGGCCTTGCCCTATTGTTTAACAAATAACGGAATTAAACTGCCACGAGTCACAATCACCCATTAAATCTCCATTATAATTTATTACATCATTACGTTTTATATAATTTGATAACATTGGTACAACCTGTCTACGCTGTCAAATGCACAATTGTAGATAAAAGTAGATAAAATGTTTTACTTGATAATAGAAGTATATATTTATTTTCGACAAGAGCTAGAAGAACGCATGTTAAAACAATGTAAAGAACAAAATAAGCGAACTATAAACATTGCATTTTATGCTTTGTAAAATTTCCCCGCATTTACGTAAAAAATTTTTAAAAACTAGAAATAACATGCTCGATTTATGTTATTACTATAGTTGAATTAAGGATATGTACCAATTTCGTAAAATTCGAAGCCCAAGTTTAGACAATATACAGAAAATTCGAGTTTTTTCAGAAAATTTTGGGAGGGTGTAGCTCAGAGGGGGTGCGTTAAAACTCGATTTTTCTGTATATTGTCTAAACTTGGGCTCCAAATTAAGGGTATGTACCAATTTTCGTAAAATTTGAAGCCCAAGTTTAGACAATGTACAGAAAATTCGAGTTTCTTCGGAAAACTTTGGAAGGGTGTAGCTCAGAGGGGGTGCGTTTCCGGACATATGTTTATAGGACAATTTTACCTTCTTTTGACCTGTAGAATATGCCTCTTTTTTTTTTACTATTAATTCTGGGACACCCTGTATACATATGTATGTGTACCAATATGTATGAATTTGCATGATGTACTTTTATTATTTTCCCTTATCGCTTGAAACGATATTACGAATATGATAAAGATGTGCGGGTTTTATACTCTGGATTTTGACGAGAAGCACGATTGAATATAAATAAACATAAAACAAGTAAGGCAAATGATGAGATATGTGTGCATGCGCGCTGCAGTGCATGCGCTGTGCATGATGTGCACGATGTGCAGTTGATCGTGAGTGGACGTTACCTATTCATTGTTTGCACATCAACGACGTTTCTCATTTCTCGGCCCAGAATGTCGATACTCGGCCGACTATCGAATGTCGATGAAACAACTCTTACGTGAATGTTCAAAATAGTTGAAAAACAGCCAATGCATTATGCCAAAACGATTTGGATAGTACGTCATCATGTCGTCTTATATACATATATACATAAAATATCAATTAAAAACGCGTCTTATACACTGATCTTGTTAAATTTTTGTCTCTAGAGAAAAATTAAAACTATTCCTTCATGATGTGACTTTAAATTTGTAATGTATGTACATATCACAGGTATCTTTTTTTTCTTATTATTTTTTTCTAAATTATACTATTAGAAATTTGTTTTAAAGTCTACAAAGCATTAAAAAATGTAAGGAGAGGAAGATATTGATCCTTTAGATTTTATTAAAATGTTTGGAAAATCTCGGTCATATCAAGTACAGTAGTATGGTGCATTTAATGTGACCTGTTATATGTTTGCTAGTTCTATGCGAATTTATCGCGGAAAATTTTATCTTCAATTTCTAACTTTTGGTGTACACGTCTATTACCTTAAACATGAAAGTTTACTGACATTAAACGAGAAAATTATAGCGATAACTGTGACTTGAAAGAGGGAATGAATTAAGATAAATTCGTTTTCAGTTCTAAACAACCATTGCCGATAATTATCATGTGAACAAATTATTATACATATATACTGATAAAAATATATCATATACACTGATAAAAATATGTCATCATTTTACCGTGAAAATCGATGATCATTTTTAATCTTCGATTAACGCAGTTAAAATACAGAGCAATTTTTGTAATTTTATCTCAAAACGTTAAACTTACTTCAAATAAAATTAAATAATAAAAGTACTTGAATTATTTTAATATTTACTTTAGCACAGTAAATTTACCTCTAATATGAAGTAGCAATTTTCGATATAACCGCTGTTCTAGAAATTATATATATGATTAAATCGTAGGTAATTTAATTATAGATTTTGTGTTTTTACTAGTAAAATCACAAATTTCACATTTTATATTCTGATATGTCAGATATTTGACTGCTTAACTTTTTATTATACTGCAATGATTTCGGATATACCGTGATACTACGCTACTGACAATGAGAGTAAAATCCCACTACAGACTGTACTGTATAGAAATAAAATTTAAGCATGTACGTATGTAATGTTGTGGATAAATTTAACAATACCGGAAGCTAATTTACAAATAATGTGTGAAGATACCAGATTCAGTTAATTTTTTATAATATCTGTATTTTTAATTGAAACAAGAGAAAAAATGCAAATTTTAAGGGGGAAACCTGCTATAGAACGCTTGAAAAAGAATAATTTTTTGCGATTTTTTTTCTCGGCTCCAATAAAACAAATTTTTTCTAAACTTCTCGAGTGTTTTAGTACACATTTTGACATTAACAAAAAAAATTTTTTATACAAAAATATTGATTTTTAATATGAAATGTTTAGCGATATTCACAACGCCTTTTTTTTATTCTCGTACACTCTAGCGTGCGTAATTTGTGTCTGTAACAAAAAAACAAAAACATTTCTTAATTTTCATGTAATTACCTTCTATGTGAACCTCAAAAACTTTTTAAATATCGAAAATTAAACAAATTGTGAGACCTTGAAAAACAATTTTTTTTCAGTCTCACAATTTGTTTAATTTTCGATATTTAAAAAGTTTTTGAGGTTCACATAGAAGGTAATTACATGAAAATTAAAAAATGTTTTTGTTTTTTTGTTACAGACACAAATTACGCACGCTAGAGTGTACGAGAATAAAAAAAAGGCGTTGTAAATATCGCTAAACATTTCATATTAAAGATCAATATTTTTGTATAAAAAAATTTTTTTGTTAATATCAAAATGTGTACTAAAACACTCGAGAAGTTTAGAAAAGATTCGTTTTATTGGAGCCGAGAAAAAAAATCGCAAAAATTATGCTTTTTGAAGCGTTTTATAGCAGGTTCCCCCCTTAAGTAAAAAAATTTAAAAATTCAGTAAATTTACCAAAAAAATAAATAAATTTTTTTCGTAAATTCACACCGACTTTTATCCGTGGTGTATATTACATAGTTCGAATTAACTGCGACATATGGTATAACGCAGTAACATTTTTATTATACAAAATAAAGAATTATCCGGACAGTCAGAAGTATATTGGTAAAATATGGTAACAATGTACCGTCGACAGTTCCGTGGTGAATTATATGCGATGTCCCGCCACATCCTATACTGTAAAATATTACATAAAAAATATAGGATACGGTGCTACATATACCTACAAGTTCTATTATCACGTCGTGGGGACTGACTCAAGAAAATGACGAGTTTTTAAATAAATGACTCAATCCAAAGTATTTTATTTAAGAATAATCTTTCAACAAAACAAGGGTTTCCAAGTTTCAAATTTGACATATATATTTACGAGATAAAAGAAAAGAAAAGAAACGAAAAGAGAAAATAACTCATTGACTATATCCTATGATATAATCAATATATACAATACATATACTGACCATATATATTCCGCGATATACATACACATTGGCCATATTATATATGTATGATAGAAGTTACGAAATGGTTCGTAACGACAAGGTTATTAATAAAAGAAGTATAGTATGATTTGTGAGTGTGCGAAACTCTGATTGTCGCTTATTTTCTGGTGACATGCGAGACTGGAACATTTTTGCCGGTGCGGTAGTTGATTCCGCGGCTAGGTGTCATCTAATATTAACGCGTGCACAGCTGCCGCAATCACGTTTGCGGGAGAAATTCTTCCCACGCTACGTCGTTGGGTGAAATAGATCGCAATTTCGACTTCCACCCAGTAAGTTCCGGTACCTTCGCTGGCAGTACGCTACACAGCTCCTGGAAAAAGTGCCTTCTTTTTTCGATCTCTATTCTTCGTGCCGAGTCGTATATATGTATACATATATATTTTCAGTAGGTGTGCATCGCTTCGTGCATGTGCAAGATATTGATTGGAATTGGTCGTTGCCCTCGAATATCTAGTCATTTTAGCCAAACCACGATTAGACACTGTGAATTACGTGCTAATTATGAACGTAATTAATCATGTACCTACTTCCACCCGTGATATCTTTTTGAAAGTGAAAGCATAATTGTGACGTTTGCATTCCATATTACAATAAAGTAATATCAATTCCTGAATTGATGTTACGTTATTATAATGTGGAACGTTAAATAAAAGACTTACATGATGTGTAACCTTTAATTTTTATGCGCACGTCGAAATGCATTACAATTAATGTGCACATCACCATCAAGTATTCCGCACCAATCAAATACGCGGTGCTTCTTTTCGTACATATTATAACGCGTTGAAATTAAAAAATTTTAATTCCTCTCGATACGTATCTTTTAGACAACTTGTTAAATCTGTCATGATAATTGAAAATCAAATATTGGCAATTTCTCTAATTCTATTATATTCTTCAGTCTTTTCTACCCCTATTTCATATATAATTGGTTAAGATTTTGTTGATCAGTTCTGCAGTTATAGAAATTTCTGTAAATTTGGCACATACAGACATACAGACAGACAGACAGACATACAGACAGACATACACACATACCGACATTTTTTAAAATGGCGATTTTTCGACGTTTTAGAACATTCTGAACACATTGGCAGCGGCAACTAAAAAAAAAATTTTTTTACGAAAACAAAGCTTCCTCTATGAGGAAGCAAAAAGATGTCATTAATAATAATAATAATAATTCTTGCCTAAACAATGGCGAAACAAATTAATTATAAACTCAGTTTATTCTTGCGCAAATTTATGACACCTAATAAATATTATACTTATGTTTTTACATTGATATATTGTTTACAACTGTGAGCTGTCACATTGGTACAACGCGCGTGTGAAAACGCTATTGTGCGCTAACGCTCGCGTTGAACGAATACTCATTCAAATAAATGAAAGAGAAAAAAAGATGCTTGATTCGCATTAATTAAAAAAATCGGTCTTATTAGAATTAAAAGCCATTTCCGATTTTAACAAGTAACTCGCTTCTATAATTATAATTAATCGCTTGTAATGTGTGTAAGCAAAAATTATTTTCTTATATTTATTTTGTACTTAAAAGAGTTGTCTTACACGTCGGCTTTTTATTTCTGGTGTACACGCTTCACATCTTTGTCTCACATAATTATATCGTCTCAAAGGCTCTCGCGACTTATATTATAAATAGAAACATCGACGTGTCATCTATCAAATACGTAGATGTATTGTAGGGTAGTAAACTCTGTCGATCGAGTGTTATCGTACCAGAGTATTAATAATATTAATACCAGAAGAGAAAAGAGAAAGAGCAGTTGAGAGAAGAAGATAGGGTATTTAAATAATATATTAAATATATATATATATATATATATATAACATATACGTATGCGTGTGCGTCTCGATACACGCGTCACGTCGTCCGCGTTGATATTTCGATCAAACGTAGAGTCATAGAGGCACGATTATATGAATACGACGCAAAAGAAGTTGTCTTGGGGCAGCCTTAAAGTCATCGCTCCAAAAAGCGTGAATCCCCCTTCTAAAGATTTCAAGCACGAGTCTTTGAAAATTTCGCTGATGGCACGGCACGGGTCGTGGCTCAAGCTCTCTCCCTCGACGCTATACATCTATACACCCCTCTATCCTCGTCCCTTTTGCCCGGCGTTTGTCTCCCTCTTTCTCCCACTCACGAGGCCCGAGGTACGCTCGCTCATTCAAGCTCGACCCCAGCAGTCGACTCGACAACGATTCAGTCGCGGTCGACCCGCCACGCTGTGAGCTTTGCTGGGTACGCGTGTGCTCCGAGGTGCTCCGAGGTGCCTCTTTCTCTTCTTCGTTCGTCTCTGCTTCTCCGCTCTTTTTCTTTCCTTTTATCTCTATTCAACTGTCTCTCCCTCTTCCTATATCGCACGTCCTATTCACGTTCTCTCCTTCGCTCTCTCTCTCTCTCTTTTTTCTCTGGGTCTCTCTCATCTCATTGCGATCGAGCCATCGTTCTTTAAGAAAGATAATGTACGGTTCTCTTATATATATATATATATATATATATATATATATAGAGAGAGAGAGAGAGAGAGAGAGAGAGAGAGAGAGAGATTATATATTTATATGTATAAATAGAGATAAAGAGAGCGAGAGATAGAGAGGCGAGGAGATTTCTGCTCAATTCGCCGGCTGAGGGAAAGCAAATTTGGCAATCAGGGTTATTCAGGGTTGGTTTGACATATCTCCATGGAGAAAGGGAGAGAGAAAAAGAGAAAGAGCGGTGAGGGCGGGAGAGAGAGATAATCGGAAAATCGACTTTGAGGTTCGAAGCTCCAGGTTCGGAGCTTGCGCCGATTCGTCGGGAGCTCGAACTCGACGTGCAATAGCGCAGCGGATCTTTCGCAATTTTCTCACATTGCGAATTGCGACCGTGATGCGAGCCTGTTCCGAATCACGGCGAGCTTGTAATGAATCGCTCATACGCGCGAGCCAGACAAGTGTCGAGTGAAGGAATGTGCCGCGGACTCATTCGATGAGGAATCGTGACCGTGGAGTAAGGACGTTAGAATGTACGATCGACGACCCGCCTTCACCCTCGCGCCTCGTGTCGAGCTTAAGCTCGAACGCGGAAACGAGCTCTCTTTCTTTCTTTTCCTCTCTCTTTCTCGATCACGGCGCGATTTCCATTTAAGTCTGATCCAAGAAAACCAACAATAAGAAATATACGAGGGTGTACGAGTGTTTCTCTGTCGAGGAATATTGAGGTTCTCCGCGAGGAAGAGGAGGCGTGAGGAGAAATAGGAGCGTGAGGATCGAGACAGTCTCAAAGATCGACGCATCCAGAGATGTCCCTCGGGGGTAGCGCGGTCCAGAACTGGACGACTCACTCGCGTAAACGGAAGTATGTTCTGTCGATACGCGACTCGGTGAGCAACGCGCTACGATAATGGAGTGATTCAGTATAGTTGTGCTAACGCCTACGGTGCACGTGCGCGAATGCCGACAAGTACGAGGGGGTCCTGTGAGAACGTGGTTACGTCTGGTCGTCTGGTGCTTGGCGCTTCGACAGAAGCGATTTTACTGGAAATTCGGAAGGATCGCAAGTGAAGGCCCGAAAATTTATGTGAGTTTTCTGCGACGTTATATGACAACCTTATTTCGTGATTACGACAAAACTCGATATCTCTTAGTGCTATGCGCGTTCTTCCCCATTTCAGATGAAGAAATCAAAAGTATCGAAAAAATCAAGCATTTACACATCTAAATTATAAATTTAATTATTTGTCTTAATTCTGACATATGAGATATAACGATACAATTATGCTTGTATTATTATCGTATATATAGAGGAAAGTTCCCTATTATGAGATAGGATTCCTAATATGAGATAACGGGGTGTTTTTGAACTATTAGGCCCTATCTAGGCCTATTAGTTTAAAAGAAACCCCGTTATCTCATATTAGGAACTTATCTCATAATAGGGGACTTTCCTCTCTCTATATATATATGTATATATATGTATACATATATATGTATATTTACGTTTTATAATTTTTTCTTGCATTATAAACTGCATAATAAAATAACATAATTACATTAAGACGTTTTTTGCAAAAATTGTCACGGTGCAGCAATGCTGCAATGAGAGTTGAATGATACGAATCGTACAGCTTGGCAATCTTGATACTATTCTGAAATCAATAAACACCAACAGGTTTTCGTTACTAATAAAAACTTGAAAAGGCCTTAGGAATAGTGTATAAATAAGATAACAATACATAAACAATATATGAACAAGATAATATATCATAAACTTAAAAATTATACATTTATATATTAGTTCTTTAATTTTAACTTTAAATATATACAATCTGTACCTTAATGAAATGTGAAAAATTGTATCTCCAGTTTTGTCAAAATTACAGTTGTAATACTTTTTTTTAATATACTAGGAGTTTACATATGTTGCATGATGATAAAGGGTTTTATGTCCATTATTACTAGTTTCTAAGATACAATGTTCAGAAAAAGTCGTATGGGAAATTTTTATAGAAATAATTAACTTTAACTTTAAATCCTGTTTTCTCTAAATTTCTAATAATATAGATATGATTCTTTGTCTCTAAAGTACAGATATAGGTATGTAAATGTAATTAAGTGTATACATATACACACTTACGTCACATTTCACATAGGATATTTACGCGAAATATTTAATTTGAAAATGTTTGAATAAAAATTTTCTATAAAATATTTGATATATATTTCTCGTTATATTGTATTTTAAACCGTTGTAATTTTACAACTAAACTAAATATAAATTAGTAGAAAAGTGAGCTTTTGAGCTTTTGATGTTACATTAATTAATTTAAATTACACGAAAATATTTAAAACGATGGAACTTTATAATTGACATGTCGCTATTATACATCTAATAATCTATGCTAATATCTTGCTAATAATAAATTTGCTCCAGAGATATTACAAGTGACACGCATTACAAGACCATTAACAGATTTTTATGTACATTTGTACGTTGGTTCACTGTCGTGTCGACAAACAGATTTTGTTTACTAGCTTAGCGAGGTCGCACATACACGTACGCGAAGCGAGAAAATTATATTTAGCAAATGAGATCCTATCGTGTCGCACGGTATTGCTTTGCGTGACATGAGAAATAAGTATTTGCGGTTATTTGTCCGCATGCGCCTGCGCTACATTTTGTTTGCGATTTTCGATACAGAATATTGCCAATATGCATAATAAATGATATCTATTATAGCAAAATTGCTTGAGTTGATCAAATTTTTGCGTTTATTGAAACAAGAGAGGTGACGTAAGAACAGGCGTAATAGCAGAATTTCTGACAATTATAATAATAACCATTATATTAACGCACTAAAACTACCAAAGGGGTTAAAATAACCCATTTGACATTTTTTAATAATTAATTATTACTCATTTTTAAAACATCTTGATTTCTGAAATTTTCCCTGACTTTTATCAAAATTACATAGATGATTAATTTTATTAATTTGTTTTCTCATTTTCTCTTTCCTTATTCTAAGATTTCTTCGGTAGAAATAAATGTAGATTAATCTCCGGTAGTTCTATAGTGTTAATAATAAAGAGTGTGCAACTCTTATTATAATATTAAATATTGGTCCAAGATTCTTAAACTTAACGCTAGTCTCTCTCTCTCTCTTTCTCTCTGATTAAAATATGGATCAAGTATATTTACAAGTACAGTTTCAAAACAGCAAGCACCTGTCGCATATCAGTTACAACAGCAATGTTATATGTTCTATCCCTGTTTATGCTCCAAGAAATTCTTGGTCGAAATAATATAGTACATTACGCCTCCACATTCCGTCAAATATTTATTATGCACCTCATTAAACAGTTCTAACAAACTTGATTGATAAACTAGTTTACATTTCGGAAAAGTGCATGCATGCTCTAAAGATGCATGCATAATAAGCTATATAAAATATTAGCATAAAATTATATTCTATCTACAAATTTCATTTATATAACGTATAAATGGATGTAAATTCAATTTTTTCGTTACATGTATTTGATATCTTGGTCGAAATAATATAGTACATTGCGCCTCCACATTCCGTCAAATATTTATTATGCACCTCATTAAACAGTTCTAACAGTTGCATTTCGCATTAAAATGCTAACTCTTGCATCAGGAATGCATTATAAAATTAATATTTAGTAGGTACGTTATAATTATTTGTATGTATATGTTAAAAGTATGTGTTTCAAATGTCATATATTTTTTTTTAATATTAGATAATTTGACATTATAATTTATCTGTATTTTTGAAATTTATTTTGTCAAATTACAATGCATTAAATATGTAACAGTTCTGTGGAATTAACGCTTTAAAAAAATAAATAATTCGAAACATCATTCTTGCTACGATGCTTTTTTGAATTTATTAGCGGTAGATGAAATCAGTTTATATACATCAAAAAATAATATTAAGAATTTATAAAATAATCCTGTATTTTTCTAACTAACACATTTATAAAGAACAAATGAAGATAATAGTTGGAACATTGACAGTGATAATCTTTTAGTCACATAATAAGTAACTATCGATTGTACAGCACAAGTCTCAAAGTTGCAATCAAATTGTTATAGAGTTGTTATCGAATTGTGCTAGTTGTAGAATGATAGATAACAGGATTGTGATGTAGCAAAACAATTTCTGATAAATTATATCTATACCTTTTAGTAAAAGTTAATTGATTAACATTGCAAAGCGGAAATGAAAAATGTGTACATTAATAATATCTGTTAATTAAGGGGTCATATTTAGTCAGGAAGTTTCGTATTTAAAAAAGTTACATTTGAAGAACATTCAGTAATTTTTTTGTGCAAAAATATTAATTTACTAGGAAGTTACAGCTGATGTGTCCGGAAGGCACTTTTTAAAAAGTACTTTTGCGGTGATTACTGCCATTCGGAACCTACATATCTAAAATCAAAAAACCAAAAAGATTTTGTTAGTATATTAGTTTATCTTGTAGCTGATCAATGGAATTTCCGAAACATTAAGTTAGAACAAAACGGCAGGTGTATAAAGTTAGAGTCTTGATTTTTGCAAAAAAAAACGGACATTTTTTGTTCACCAAATCGAAAGTATGCATCGTAAAAAAAATCCTTTGATCGAATACTAGATTTTTATATCTAAAAAAAGCACAAAAAATTTCATAAATATTAATGCAGTAGTTTTTGAGATATCTTGATCACCGACTTTTTCGAAAAAAAAACGCGTTTAAAGTTTCAAAAGCTAATTACACGTAATTGAAACATTTATTTTTTAACTTACACAGAGTCCATCTATTCCAGGCCTATATAGAAGGTCTTCAGCTGTAGATGCTATCTCTAAAACTTCAATCTGCTTTTTTTGACATTTATGACTAGGTATAACCCCTTAATTTAAGGCAATGGAATAACTGTATCTAATTGGAAAAAGATTTTTCCCTTACACAGTAATTTAATAATAATTATAAATTTTTAACGACTTGATCGTTTCGCGTTCTTAAAGTCAATCGCGTTCTTAAAAGGAGACAAACCAGCGTGCATATACCTATTACTAAGCTTTAGTAAAATTTTACTAATTGTAAACAAAGTTGCACATAATATAAAATGTAGATAAACGTTACTATCACATTTCTGTTTATAATAATTGTATTCGGTACAATTGCAGGTGTAGAAACTAATAATAATTATATATCGTATTCTTTGATAGTTTACAAATTCATTAAAACGTAAGAAGTACAGTTATTTTAATAATTATCTACAATTTTCAGGAAAGATAATATAATATTGAAAGACAAATACATGTACAATATTCTTCGAACAGTTATTCATATAGATTATTAATTTGTGTCATGCATGATCTGTAACATTGCAAACGTGAATAAATTAATACTCAGCTCGAACTCTTATGCCATAACAGATATAATGAATAATTTACAAGAAGATTTACATATAATTTCTAAATAATTATATTTCTATAACATATAAATGGATATTCGTATAAGGAAACAGAGATATAGTAAATAATAGAAAGGCAATACACACTTAACGCTTAAGAAGAGACAGTATCATAAAACTGGGTCCAGGCCAAGGTAGCAAGCTTCGAATGAATCGTGAATGAACATTGCGATGAACATGAACGAACGAGATAGAATGTATTCGACGTATATTTGAACTTGTCCGTATATACTCGCGGCGCCGTCGATTCGATCAAGCTCGCTCGTGGACGTTTGCTTGCGCTCGTACGCAATCGCGTGTTTGATCTGAACCCATCCATTTCTCATAGAAGACCAATTCGTTACAGAACAAAGAATTGATATCCGGATCCGGTGTGTATTTTTTTAAATAATATGTCACCTGTACAGATATATACATATATGTTAGAATTAAGACTTCATGAATTTTCATGTGTGTGTGTGTGTGTGTGTGTGCGCGTGTGCGTGCGTGCGCGCACGCTCACACAAACACACACACACATATGAAAATTCATGAATTCTCCCAACTACTTATGTTGAAGCTTACGGGGAATTTAATTACCAACGAGTGTAATGGGGTACAAAGCGGAATATTGCGCTTGAGAGGAATGCTTTAGTACTAAGCGCAGCTATTAGTCACAGCAAGATATATAGTATGCAACAAGACACACATAGATTCGATTTTGGCATCTTATCGCCCATCATGCGTGACAACGTCATATTAGTGAAAATTTATATTCTTTTGATAATTAAGCCATTAAAGTTTATTCCAATTACTTTTGTTACTTATTATCGTATTACCCATGTGTTTCGAATAATTTAAATAAATGCGTCAGTGAAATTTTTTTTAAATCAGAGTAGTAAATTTTTTATGAACAAACTTTAAGAAATTATAAACAATAACACTAGATTAAATTTTATAAGCAAATGCAAGTTTAAATTACGACTTCTCCTATTTTTGCTGGTGCGAGGTTCGATAGACGCTATTGCGATCAATCTTATCGACTCTATACCAGACGATAGCAAAGAGCGGTGATCCATTGTTCTCTAAAATATCTATAGCAAAAGTCCTTTGTTATTAGTTTCCCGCTCGGAGAAATAGCGATTGTATTTTTTTCAATACATTACGATTTACTTTCTCAATTAAAAAATATGAACTTATTTTCCACAATCTCTTAATATTGAAAAATCGTTACTTCACGAAATCGTAAATAAAAAAACGTTATATTATTAATATATTACAGCATAACCCTTACTACATAAGTAATTAGAGGGAAATTAAGGATTAAGAATCGGATAATGGAAAACATTCATTTTTTTTATGTAAATTGTTTTATGTCTTGAACAAAATAACCGATAAGAGTAATATTTGAGAGATAATTACATTCTCAAAAAGACACCATACAAACATAACATTCTTTCGCTTGATGTTGCATATTACTCGTAATACAGACAAGTTGTATACAAGTATATGTAACTGCAATGAAGGTAATAAAAATAATTTAGAACATGAGAATAAGCAGAAAAATCATTTAAAAATCGTCACTCTTTCCAAGAATACTTATGACAATTGTAAATCAAGTACACATATGTGTTTTTTCTCGTATAACGATATCGTAATTTGTTGCGTGACAGACGAAAAATTTATTCCCGTATCAGCTTTTCCATTCGGTCCCCTTTCAGCGATGTACTCTTCCTCGTTGATTTTCCAGGTTGGACTCTGGAGGAATAAATAGCTCTCTTGTGGTTGGTCGTTTTCTACGATATGAAATTCAATTCCATCCGATTCCACGAGACTTTTGATGGCGTTATTACGGTCACCTTCACGTGCCACGTATCAGTCAGGGATTACGGACGACGAGCTTTAGCAAGGTTAAGAGCTGAGGTTGAAAAAAAATACACAGGAGGCTACGAAATGATATGACGACGTGATCGTTTAGCAAATTTTTAAATAGCTACTTAGTAGGTACTTACAAAATTTAATCGCTGATTATTTTATATCGGAAGCAGGGTATAACAAAAATTTTCATTGTTAAAAATTTCAAAATTGAAAAGAAGTGAATTAATTGTCTGAAAATGGATATCAGAAATAGCAATATAACGTTTTACTATACATATATCTTTTGAGATGTACAACAAGATTTATTTTCGCGAAATTTTATTATTACCTATTCAATTTTTTTTGTTATTAAGATACTTCTCAAGACAGGGGTATTTATCTTTTCCGCAATTTATTTTATCTGGACATGTAAACGTGCAACACACACACACACACACAGAGTGATTAAGTTGATAAAAATACCGAACATTGGAAATATCAAGTAATGATTATTAATGATGACCCATATGCAGTTTTAAAATTATTTCTCCAGAATCATTCCAGCGATAATTACGAAGATACTTAAAATGGTATGCCGTAATTTATACCACACAACATATTACTCGTATTTTTTTCTTCTAAAAGAAAAGTTTTCTCTATGTACGGGTATATTTCATTGCGACAACGTCACAACAAGTAACATTTATTTTATGGTCATATTACATTCAAGAAAAAGTGTCTTTCAAAATTTGTAGTTTATATTTTTGATAGCTAATTAAGTCTTTTTTGCATGCAGTTCAGTAAACATATAAAAATTCTAGAATGAAAAAGAAAAGTAATTAATCAGCAGAATGGTCTGTATCGAACTCTGCGTAGTATATGTATATCCAAAATTATGATTTTCTATATATTTTGTGTGTGTGTGTCTGTTGCATCTATCCATATCTGTGTGTGTGTGTGTATTGCTATACAGATATTTCCTCCCGCTTTCAAAGATACGTCACCAGTAAAAATATTCTCGCTGCAAAATTTTCTTTTCTTTTTTTGTTTCTTTTAAATAAAGAATTTTTATGTGTATTTTTTAGGTACATCAAATAACGAAAAAATTGTTTGTTATTAACAACAGATTTAAAACTGCAGAAGCTTTAAACGGAAAAACGTTTAGAGAATAAACTTAAAAAGCATACATGTAAAACAAACTATTATAATAACCGTTTTCGCTAATTGTTCTGTCATTTCCTAAATATCCTGCAGGGATAATAGTAAAGCTTGGTTTTGAATAAAAGCTAGAATTTGTTGATTAAATAATTACCGATAAGTGATCGTATAATTAATTCTTAAAGAGGCCTCTCTCGATTATTCTTGCTTTTTGCGGATTCTTAGATGCAAGAATAGTTTAAAGTCAGGAATTTATAATGCCCGGCGGTAAATTATGCTGCGATAACAAACGACAATAAAACGCATTATTTTCACATAACGAGACGAGATGATAATCTGCGAGCCGCTTAAGGCCGCTTCCGCATCTACAAGTGATCACATAAGCTGGCTTCAACACGACTTTGCGTCTTGCATCTCGTATGCATACCGACCTAACCCAGCGG